>VKOC01000828.1:0-12365 GCA_009364415.1 Spea multiplicata | reverse complement strand
CTGGAATCCAATGAAATCAAACAACAAATTCTAATGTATCCAAAAACCTTTGAGCAGATATCACCATACCTTGGAAATTCCCAAATATTCTAGCCAGAGTGGCTCTCCGTGGACGTGCGGCTAGCCACATGAGGAACAGGACTTTCACGCATTGAAGAGGGGATAGCCCAAGATAATTTTTAATTACCCCCCCCCTCTTACCGGAGAAAGAGAATAAAGTAACACCATTTCACCCGGAGACTCCTGGTTACACCCAATGACTTCCCAAATGGATCTGTAAGGATGTTGCATGCAATAGCCCTACGGTCTATGTTAAATTGCCATAAAGCTTCGACCGCACTTTGCAGTAAACCCACAAACACTGTTGTCACGATGTAGAAAATTGCATGTTATATCTAACAAACACAAGCAGTAATTTGTGTGCACAGGACTTCAGTCTTTGTTCGTTTGTCGGGATTATGCCAAAATAACTTGTGTTTAGTCTCACTTGCAGAACATGTCCTTTCCTTGCAGGACCCTTCACATCTGCAATAATGAGTTAATAACCACATGCCCCTCACTTTCAAAGTAAATACGGATAACATAAAAATAACAAAACTTCTCTTTCTGGAAAACAAAAAAACAGACTTAAACAAGAAAAACAAGATGTCTATATGTAGGTATGCTACAAAGTCGATAATCTCTTGTTCCTTCCCAAGTTCAAAAAGTAGTCACACATCCCGCACCCGCACTCCTTTGATTGCTTCAGAGAGAAATATATCAAACTGAATAGTCCACGCGCCATGCGAGGTGAAAGCGAGCCATGGGGGTGACACAGATCTAGGGTGCACTAACTCCTCCAACATCAAATACAACATACATTTGATCTGGGACTCAGTATTGTGACCACAGAACTTTATGAAATCAAAACATTGAATCTGATAGCAGATAATCCAAAAAAGGTAGTCTGCTATGTTTCCTGCTTTAAAAAGCTCAAACCTTGTTGGGATCTTGTCTTATATTCAAAATAACCACATGCCTATCGATGGCATGTAACCTCTACCTGGGGATTAAATGCCGGGTCAGATCTCTACCACTTCTGGCGGACATTGACCCCATTGCTATGTATATATATATATATGTTATTGTGGTTTAACTATTTATGAGATATCCCACAACATGGCACTTTACGATTACAAATAGGCAGACATTAATCAAATACACTTTGGTGATTATCAGTACCAGGGAGGGGCTTGGGAGTAAAGGGTTAATGGAGACTGCCTATGCATGAAACAATATGCACATCCCCCATCCATTGAGAAGACCTCTGTTATGCCCCTGCCCTTTCCATAACACCAGATTGTCTTTTACCCATGAAGGGGCAGACATTTTCTGGGATAACTGCTGGCGTCCCCCCTGGTCCAGGTGCCCCAGGAAGCTGCCTGGCATTAAAACCACTACTGTCCACAGTCCTTCATAAAACTGATCAAAAAGCCACTCATGGAAGTGAAGGCACCATCAGTGGTTTTGGGGTTTTAGGGGAGGAACCTGCCCTCTCTACTTCTCTACCTCCGTATACAGACATAAGATCCTGTGTTGTTGTGTTATGGTGTTGTGTTGTGTTGTCTAGGACATGCATATAAATGCTCATATATTTCAGTCCTCATAATTCCAGCTGAAGTACCGCTACACTCCCTCTACCATGTGAGTGTGTGCTGCAGACTGTTGATAGGAAGGCTTAAATGTGGAAGAGAACATTAGTCCATGCATTAAATCAAATGTTATAACAAAGTAGGATGCCGGGAGGAATACTCACCATGATTAATGCTGCAGGCAGGAGCTTCCCAGACTTTGTGATCAGAGTGCTGTGTGATCACAATCCGTAAATACGCCTTATTACTGACATAAGCCCACTGGGACTCATTCTCTCAAGAGTTAATTTTCTTCTGCACCCAATACAAAATTACAAAGGCCCCAAGGAAAACACCTAAAAGTACAGGTTATTAACACTTTCATGAATAGCTTACAAAGGGAACATTAAATGTTTCCCTTTGTTTTAGAAATTAACCCCATCAAGGTATGCTGTGGGTCATTGATATCAAAACACAATGTACTGCTCACGTGAAGAATATTGGGTTCCTTTATTTCTCGTATATGTTTTTCCATTAGAATTATAGGACACTCGCAGAATTGCTGCCCTTTTTATGATTTAAAACACTTAATTTTTTGGATACATTACATAGGTCATCTTCTGTCCTGGACAACAATAGGACAGCTGTACTGCACACACGGCGGATTATAACAAAGAGCTGCCCAACATATAATTACTATTACATGGCAGCATGTTATTAACTATGCTTCATCCTGTAATTACCAAGCCTCCTCTTATTACCTGGCCTCATGTAGTTAACAAAGCCCTCTGCCATAAATCAAAATTTTAGACTGTAAACCAATTATTGCCATCAATGTTCTCATTTTTGTGACACTCTTTCTCTCTCTCTTTCTCTCTTCACTAACTTCCCACTTACATCATGATATTATCAACTCTGCTGTCGAACCAGAAGAAGGCAAAACCCCCCACATTGAAGTCATTCTCAATTGTCCCTCAAAAAGGGAAAGCATTTCTTGACTCCAAATATCTGATTTCTTACTGGACCAACATGCTATAATAAAGAGTACCCTTATAAACTTCTATATGCTTGTATGTCTTTCTTTGCTAAAGAAAAAATATGAAACAATACAGGAAACATATGTTGATGGTAAATAATCTAACAAATATTTTTATTCATGGGCCTGTGAGGGGGGGAAAAAATGAAACGACCATCTTGGTGATGGTGATTCTAGTGCTGGTTTCTCACAGAGTTACAGCTGGCCAGGTAACAAGTAACCTGCAGATGAAAGTGTCTTTATTATTAATTAATATTATTATTAATTATTATTTTTATTTATATATTTTTTCTCTTTTCTCTTTCTTTTTTTCTTTTCTCTCTCACTTTTTTCTCTATCTTCTTATTTTCCTCTCTTTTTTTTTCATCTTGTCATTGATGAGTTCATCAAAGGGGTTAGCAACCTGAGCAATTAGAGTATATGGATCATGCATCTCTATAGAAAATGACACATTAAACACACTCTCCTAAAACTCCACACCTTTCATGCTAGAATAGCTCGACAGGCCAGTTTTACAGACTTTATACAGAAATCAGGGTGGAGGAAAGGTAAATGGAGGAAAGACTTCACCCCGAATAAACCAGTCATAGCATTTTATCCACAAAGTTAATATTCTGAAGCGTAACTGATGTTGGATCCTCTGATTCTATTCAGACTTTATAATTCTGCTGGATACACATGGCCCCATGCTACGCTATTACCATTTTGCAGCATTTTTGTGGCTCTTTTTAAGCCACAGTCTGCCCAGTGAATTAGCTAATAAAAAAAATTGTCTTTATATATATATATGTATATATCAGATTAGTTCTTTTTCCTGCTACCCCTGACCTGCGGCCTAATGTCTACATCCAATATTTTTCGATCTAACCTCTCCTCTAAATCCAGTCTGAAGGCCTACTCACTAGACACTGGCCATCTTGATCTTGTTAAGCCTTGGGTACAGATTAATGGAGGGTCTGATCTATCACGATATGATTTAATCATCATAAATGCCCCAACATGCCTTTCCCCTCCTGACTCTGTATGCACAACAGGATGATCCAAGCCTTGTCTTCTTTTTTTTTTACCCCCCACAGAACGAGAAGTGAACCGGACAACAGCTTCACACCACGGAGACTCGTTTAACTGAACTGTCAATATATATTGAACTGGTTTCCATTTGCAGTGGAAAAGGTCCATAAACCTGTCACTATATAGTGTTATTCATTACATGTTTTAAGTTAATGCCACAGAATAAGCCATTTTGTTCTCATGCCTACGCTTATATATATTAGGAAAATATGCATGGCTGTCACCAATGCAATCAGACAAGCTTTTAAAGGCATGGATACTTCCATCACCAATATACGCATAAATAGTCTATCTATGGCTCTATGGCAGTCTAAGCTATATAACGTTAGCCATCCATCAATACAATTTGTGGTACAAAATGGACCATTCAATTGGTTGCCATGGTGATTGCTCCCCATTTACCACTTTGCACTGTAACTGTTCAGTGCACATTACCCTTATTATCTGTACAGCTGAGAATATTCTTACAATGAAAATAATTACCATAAACAAATCCCATGGAGGCTTGCTTTTTGTTCTTGTTTCATGCTATATATTTAATATTTCATATTGCAAAGCACTGCACTATGGCATATAGACTATAAAAGAGAGCTAATGATTCCCGTCTGTGAGTTTATAAACCTCTCATTCTGCACTTTACATCTGTTGACCGCCAACATGTGAAATGCAGGTATCCCAGGAAAAAAATGACTGGCGCCATCATGCTAGTTCTTGGAAATTTATATAGTAAGGAGAACTACTTGTTACAGATTTAACAATTTTGGTCAAATGAACAGTTGTGAGGAAAACTAAACCAACCTTTTATAATTATTTCTATAATAAATTACACAGAGCTTCTCACAGTCCAAACGTTCTGACTAAACTAGACCAACGAGACTAAAATGAGCTGTTACTGCTAACTATTAAGTGACTTCTAACTTTTCTAGACATAAGTACTTACTGGTGGACTCTCAGGGTATCTCCCCACTCTCAGGGCGAGGGGGGAGATTCTTAGGGTCAAACAATCTAGACTTTTCTAGTCCGGCACTGTTGTGACCATATCCGAGACTCCCAATCGATTAGGTGTGTCTTTAAATAATGACAGGACAAGGTTCTCATGATGACCGGCATTGCAGCCATTTGGTTGTCACATTTGTCATAGAATCTTCACCATGGGCGATTAAAGGGTTAATCTTTTAAGCGTCTCAGGGTCCAGTCATCTAGAAAGCTCCCAGATTTGCATAAGTAGCGTTTAATAATGTTCCGTATATTCCCCCTCACAGCAAGAATCCAAAATCACGTTCCCGAAGTGCTAAAACGACAAATGTCTTAGTGAAGGCCGTTTTTGAACAGGTATAACCATCAGAAGTGTATTAGTTGAACCAATTGTGCAAATTCCTGAAAAGAGAAACTATAAACTTCTAATCTGGGCCTTTCTAAAGCATTATGTAACACCATTAGCAAAATTTAACCGCGTTATTGCCGAATTCACATTTTAGAACTATGTTAAAAGGATTGCCGCCTTTGCGAATGAATTAGAACTGTAAATTATTCATGCGCAGTATTTAAGCATTACTAAACACCAGCATGTGTTGGGTACCAGTAACCAGTGGCTGCAAGTTCCTGTTTTGCGTGATTTTTATTTGCATATAATTCTAGATGTCTGACTTCTGCATTTTAGAAGTTGCTTTCTCATATCGCTGGTTAATCGAGTGGTTGCATCTTTATGCTTTAGAACAGATTTCTCCAAGAACCTAAATGTTTTAATCATAAGTTTGCATATTAGTGTCCCATTGGTTAAAGCAGCTGATTTCATTTACATTTCCATATACTAAATGCATAAAAAGGTACATTTACATAAATTGAGTGGTAGTGTAAAAATTGGTTCTTTTAAAGCTTATTTGTCCTGTATATACTCTCTTGTATCTCGTTTTGTGTTTTGTACATATATTTCATGTACTAGCTCCTAAAGGAGTGAATGCCTAAGCCTAGGGGGTTTATAAGGTAAAAACACTAATACATTTTTAATGGTGTTCTTCCCCTTCCTCAACCAATAAAACAGTTTTAACACAATATAAAGCATTCAATGAACAATCACTATAGATTATTAATGCTCGCACTTTGCCCAGAGCAAGTTATTTACATGCCGTGGATTTAGCATCTATTGTGTTTTATTAAGATCGGATTCATTCTGTCCGCTCTATGTTTTTTCTCCACTGTTTTAAATCAAAGAAAGGTGTCAAAAAGAAGGCTTACGTCACATCTCACACAGCACCACAATGAATCCAGGATTGAAAACCATCAGCCGCTTCTGTTATTATTATTACTTAACATTTCTTTTTCTTTTTTTTTTCAGAATTGTATATTATAATCATTGCCGGACTGGGGATGACTAGGTGGTCGTGACACTTTAACTCCGCAGGCTGAAATGCACGGCCGCACACTGTAGCACCAGGTCCGCTGAGTCAGGAATGCTGTTGGCAACGTGCCTACTGGGCACTTACCCAGTGTTTTAGATGGCTAGTCTGGACCTAATTATAATATAATTATAATATAACTGCAATGAATTAATGTATATTATATATATATATATATATATATATATGGTCTTCCACCAAAGTAAGGAACGAAAAGTTTTATATTCTAATGAAATATAAAGGAGTAAAGCATCTTTGCGAGGAAGGCAACGTGAAACTAAACCCACAAATTCACACTGTATAACACGTCACCCGTCAGCCTACATGGACAAACATGGTAAGAAAATAAATCTACAGGTCGAGTTGCAATCTATCTGGCAGTGAAGGGGTTAAAAACAAGGAGATTGTAAGCTTGTTTCAGTGGGACCCTCCTTTCCTTTTGTCTCTGCCCTAATTTCTATGTTATGTCTTGTTCACTCATTGTACAGCACTGTGGAATATGATGGCGCTACAGAAATCGATAAATAATAATCATGCTGGCTATAGATAGAACGTTACAGTCTCTGGCTTTCCGAATATAAATACACGCCATGTGACTGGGCCACGTGGGTCTGTAATAGGCCACATATAAGACATAACACAACTATGTTTACTTATAAACTGGTATGTGACAGCTTAAGTCCACAAACAGCCAGGGCTATCGTGTTAGAGACAGAGTGCATCGGGCATGGGAGTAAAGGTCAAGTACAACTCCCAGCATACTCAGCTGGCAGTGTACTCCCTGACATGGATAACTAATCGGTAGCTTTCAACGCCTATGATGCTCAGCAATCCAAAAACCACACATTTCCCCCCAGTACAATATTACTGAGAATGCAGTGTTAGAGCTACCTGTTGCCTGCCCCCGTTTTACGATTCTTTCCTTCCCAAGACCACAGAAATAGTTAATTCTCCATGTCACTAAACTGAGAGAGTGGTATAAAACAAATACATTTATTATACCACCCCCCACAAAAAAGAAAATAAAATGCAGATTTCACTATATGTTGCTGATGATGTCATTCAGTGCATACATGACTTTATAAACAAACTTCAGAAATGTGCGTCATCATACATTTGCATTATTTGACGCTATTTGAATATGTAAATCAGCGTGTGCCAGCACATCTTCATTTTGATGCAAACCGCTAAGAACTGATTTATGTGTACAATCCTGTGTATCTGTCAAAAGCAGGTGCCGATACTAAGTATCCTGCCCAGCTCCCAGCACCACTCTCTGTCAATGTCACACACTCCCCACTCCACAAGATCTCCCCTCCAACACCCCTCCTTCCAATGGTTGGACAGACATCTCCTCCCCTCTCCCAGCATCACCTAGGAAGCAAGGCAGAGATGAGAGAATAAACAGTCACATCACCAAGCGCCGGCTGCCATTCTGCTGGCCTCCTCTTCTAAAAGAGGGGGGCTATTAGTGGGCATGCAGCCTGAGAACTACCCCCTCTCGTACTCCCACCTCCCTCCCGATACCCTTTCACACAGGTAGGCAGGGCTGTGCGGAGACAATCAAGCTTCCACTCACCAGCTTGGGTTTGTTTTTGCTCTCGTCGGGCTCCATGGTCTTTCTTTTTGTGGTCTTGCTGCCTATGGGTTCAGGGTTTTTTCCTGGGGTGTCTTCCCCCCACCCTGCAGCTGCTCCTGGTGGCTGCTGGTTTTCCATTTTTCCATAGATCTCCAAAAATCCACGCTTACCCTCCCCCTCTACCCCCTTTTAGTTTCCTAGGGGAAGAGTTGTAGCAGTGATAGCGCCTATTATCCCTTTATTAATAATTGCCCGGTGGCTCGTCCCCTCCCTCACATACACTGTTCCTGCGCGGGCTTCTTTAAAATTTCTACGTGCCACAACGCAAGTGCTTTTGCAAATCCTGGCACGCACCACTCTCTTCTCCGAGATGCCTGATCAGCCAGGCTCTTTACTGAATTCCTCCGATACCTCAATCCCTGTCTGTCTGCATGACAGCCTTTTTTTTCTTTTTTTTTTTTTTGCTAGTCTCCCTTTAAGGCAGCTCTAAGAGGAGTCCTCGCTGCTCTCCCGTACCCTCCCTAACCAGGAAATGAAGCTCTAGGCTGGAACAATCAAGGGCCTATCATCTAAACACATGTATACGGAGAGATACACAGACGGCTGTGTTGGGTTTTCTTTTTTGTTTGTATATCCTGTCTCATGATTGTGCTGCTTCATTATTTAGATTACTATTAACGTCGCCTAAACTGCAGCTGTCCGTCCGCCTAGTAAAAGTTTCATTTTTTTTCTCTCCCCGCAGATCTGTAGCTGCTGTTTTTTTTTTTTTGGGGGGGGGCGAAGAAGAATAAAAAACTAACTTTTATTTAGTGCCCGCGACACAATGAATCCGAACTAATCACCGACATGATATATTATTATTAAATGTCTTGTCTCTGCGCATATGCAACATCCAATCTGTGAGAGTGTTCGCTATTTTATTTCAAAATGAATTGGAGTAAACAGGATGCCTAACAGGATCTAATTTCGGCTTCGACTTCTTCCAGATGGAGATTGCAAAACATTTTGTATCCAACATGAGGTGTAGCGCTTTCGCTGCATACAGCCAGAGTTTTTCTATATTGGAAACTGTTTTAAGTTGGCACTGATCTCATTTTAAAAAAGAAAACACAAAGTATAATATATAAATAAAATACAAAAGAGACATTCTCTTGCTATAAATTTCATGTTAAGTTTTATAGCGCGTATGTTTTGTTACATTTATTTCATTGTTTATTTTGCATTTGGAAACTATACCAGTTTATAGGCTGTTCAAACAAAAAACAAGCAGAAATATATATTTTTTTGTGTACAAAAGTTTGCCCAAATTTAACAAACACTGGTTAAATGATTAACACATTAGGGCAGTGGAGGTAAGAAACATAGGATACTGATGTTTTTGAACTGTATATATATATATATACTATATATATTATATATATATATAATATATCATATATTATTAAAAAATGTTCAAAGCTAACTAAAAGGGGTTAATTGCACAAAAGAATAATGTTAAACTATTCACACCCCAGAGATAGACAAGTGTTTAGTTCAGAATTGTCATCTGAAGTAGTCAGAGAAAACCGCTTTACTAGATAAATATATAGATATTGATTAATTAATAATGAAAAAATGGTGATAAAATGTAACCATTAAGTGGTTAAAAAACATGGAAAGTACCCAGGTTGGACCTCCGTCATGGCTCAGCCCAAAATCATGCTTCAAGCTAAAGGCCAGAGAGCCAAGACAGGCAGACGTAGGCAGCGGTGGTGGGTCTAGTGCAGCGCCATACATTCATACATACATACATACACACACACACCACTTGCCTTTCTGGACAGTGGTCTGCATTACCTTGAAAACCAATGAGTTACCAGAGTTTCTTGGAGGCCTATATGCTTCACTTACTTTTGTGGCAGGGCAATTGTAAAGCAACAGAGGATATTGGGCCCCCAATGTTTTTCTTCTGAGGCTGTACTCCCTGAAAGGATATGCAAGCTCATCATTTCTTCCTTTGTAAAAGTAGTCTGTGCTGGGTCATCCTGGGTTCACACCCTTGAACAGGGATATCGCTGAAGTTTTTAGGGGGATACGAGAGCCAAATGGTTAGCCTACATCCCACACCAGCCAAGTCTTCAGGGACATGACTCCACTGTGGCATTTCCAGTGTGTGCACATTCTGTGAATAAATAAACTCCATAAACCCTTAAAAGTAAAGCGGTGCCTTGTGCAACGGGGGAAAAAAAAACAGAAGAGCCCTTAAGGCTCCTGCTCATAGCGGGTATTTTAAAAATTATACCACTTCCAACCAATTATAACGCGCCAGTGAGAATATTAAAAAACTAAATGCAGAGAAATAGTCCATGTAGCCAAAGTGCACCCAACACAACCTTAATAGTGGGCAAGCAGGTGGAAACCAACCCGAGGACGTCATAAATGAAAAACCACAAACAAAACAAACACACAAACAACACAAAACACCTGGGCCTCTCTGCAGTCTCATTCTTAAAACCCGATCATTGGGCTTCCCCTCTCTTGCAGGTACGTATACAAGTTTAATACTGAACTCGTAAGGTCAAAGGACTTTTAGGGGCCCATGGAGGTGAACCCCCTTCATTCTTACTGTGTAACTTTCTCAGACAAAACAATTCTGTTGGCTCATAAATGTCTAAGTCGCTTATGAGTCACGATTTACATGAAACTCACAGATCTTGGCTTCTGCAGGACCTCTTAGCAAAATACCCAATGATTATCTAGCCCAGGTTGAGTGGCAATTTCATGAAATTTGAAAGCTTTGTCTCCCAGCATGCTATTCAACAGCAATATGTTTAGCTGCATTGTTTACTTTCAATCAGGAGGCGCCACAGTGCATCACTGGATCCAGTGTCCTAGAAGCCGATTTCACTCTTTCCTGGATTCAAATGGCTCCATTGTGTTTATTTAAAGACAGGGCATACATTTTATGTAGGGGTCATGATGAATTTACCATGTTTATATGAAATTACAGGGATACAGTCAATAATATTAAACATACTATGCCTTAGACCTCATATATTTGATAGTTCTGCATCATGTTGCAGCACCAGCACCATTTGAGATGAGCACCAAAAGCCCGAGTCTTTGTGAATATGACTCCACTGTGATATTATGTGTAAAACACATCTGTTTCTGTGTTCTGTAGTGTCCTGTGCTCTGTATAAAAAATCTACATAATTAAAATTATGCTAATAAGGTTAGGTTATCCAGAATTATAGTTTTCGACTCTGAAATTACACCTGCCCACTAAAACAATTCAAATTTTCACTAATGAATCCTCAGTAAAGGTTGCAATTTCATTTGTACCACGCTTGCTCACTTGGATAAAAAAAAAGCAAATAAAAACACACACCCAAGAAAAAAAAACCTCACAAACCCAACACATATACTCATTCATAACACTAAAGTTCTCATATTACAATATATTGACAGTTTATTCTCATGTTGTTTTTTCTATCTTATCGGAATCTCTGGTTAAGCCTTTTGCTTCAGATAACGTGTAGTAATCTCTTTGGCTAAAAATGTGCTAGTAAAGGGTTAATGGTTAACATAGTCTTGACATGAATGAATGTGCAGACAAGATGAATCAAACGCCTATTGAGCCAGCAGAGGTGCTGCAGACTCTGCACAGCGTGAGACACAGAGTTGTGAGAGTCTGGTTGTTTCCAGTGTATAATATTTATACAATTAAAGCACTCCTGGCAGTGGACTGGAAAGAATGCGGCGATTATAAACACAATTTTACAAAAAGAGCATTTCTAAGGTGATGTTCGAGAGGAACAAATATAGAACATGCATGCTGGTATCTGGAGCTGGTTTAATCTTGAATTAGGAGAGCATGTCGTTTCCCACCCAAGTGTCTTCTCCACAATGCCATTGAACCATATCAGTAGCAGATACGTATGGAATTCATCGTATAGATATCTGTGATCTGATAATTATGTAGGTCTCTAAAAAGCATCCGCTAGAACAATACACACAGCACAGGAAAGGTGTTACAGGTTCAGGTTCTAAGACTTAGATACCAAGGAAACCTCTACTGGAGGACCATGGGAATGAAGGAACATGAAACACCTCAGCTTTGACTTTGAGCAAAGATGAAACCGGGTTTGTTTATGGTTGTATCTCAGATGTGACTTTTGCCCGTTTAGTGAGAAACTCCTGCCAACTGTTTTATTACAGACTTGCAGTTTCCATAAATCATACAATGTACTGTTTAGCTCACAACATTTCAGGTGTCCAAATAGAGGAGGGGAAGTGGTAAGGCCAGACCCGTAAATTCTCCTTATTGCCATACCTGGGGACTCTCTGGGTTTCCCCCGGAGTCTCTGATTGGAGTGCTGCTTCTCCGGGTCGCTACTGGGGAATTCCGGGTTCCTGGAACAGCTTTGCGGCAGGTCCCACTCCCCAAGCTGCTGTAGAAGTCTATGTTGTATACCTCCATTGATTCTTTTTTTTTTTACATTATCCTGGGCCAGCCAGAAAAAAAATCAGAGGTTCTTTCCGACCACCCAGTCCATCGCCTCTACTACCTGCAAACCCAGAAAGTGTCATAAAACCAGGATACTTGGGATGGAATCCATTTATTTTTACAGCCTTTTTCCAGGAATACACACGGTCATGTAACGTGCTGGGTAAAGGAGACTTCATGGTTT
>VKOC01000827.1:0-17750 GCA_009364415.1 Spea multiplicata | reverse complement strand
CTGATGTGATGTGTGTGTTTGGTTGTCGGTGAGGCAGAGCCTGTCCTGGTATGTGTGTGTTTGGGTGTCGGTGTGGCAGAGCTCTTCCTGGTGTGTGTTTTGGTGTGGCAGAGTCTGTCCTGGTGTGTGTGTCTGGGTGTCAGTGTGGGCAAAGCCTGTCCGGTGTTGTGGTTTTGGGTTGTCAATGTGGCAGAGCCTGTCCTGGTGTGTGTGTTTGATTATCGGTGTGGCAGAGCATGTCCTGGTCTGTGTCTGTTTATGTGTCAGTGTGGCAGAGCCTGTTCTGGTGTATGTCTGTTTACGTGTTGGTGTGGCAGAGCCTGATCTGGTGTGTGTGTGTTTGGGTATTGGTGGGGCAGAGTCTGTCCTGGTGTGTGTTTGGGTGTCAGTGTGGCAGAACCTGTCCCAGTGTGTGTGTGTGTTGGTGTGGCAGAGCCTGTCCTTCTGTGTATGTGTGTGTTTGGTTGTCGGTAAGGCAGAGCCTGATTTGATGTGTGTGTTTGGTTGTCGGTGAAGCAGAGCCTGTCCTGCATGTGTGTGTTTGGGTGTCGGTGTGGCAGAGCCTGATCTTATGTGTGTTTGGGTGTCGGTGTGGCAGAGCCTGTCCTATGTGTGTTTGGGTGCTAGTGTCCTGGTGTATGTGTGTTTGGGTGTTGGTGTGGCAGAGTCTGTCCTAGTGTGTGTGACAGGCTCTGCTGTTAGGGTGTTGGTGTGGCTGATCTGGTGTGTGTGTGTTTGGATGTTGGTATGGCAGAGTCTGTCCTGGTGTGTGTCTAGGTGTCGGTGTGGCATAGCCTTTCCTGGTATGTATTTGGGTGTCAGTGTGGCAGAGCCTGTTCTGGTGTGTGTGTTTGGGTGTTGGTGTGGCACAGTCTGTGCTGGTGTATGTGTGTTTAAATGTTGGTGTGGCAGAGCCTGATCAGCTGTGTGTTTGGGTGTCGGTGTGGCAGAGCCTGTTCTGGTGTGGGTGAGGCCGTCCTGGTGTGTGTGTCTGGGTATCGGTGTGGCAGAGCATGCCCCAGTGTGTATTTGGTCATCTGTTTCCTGGCACTTTACTTACTGTAGGAATAAATTGAACTATTTATTTTTTATTTATCCAGAGATAAAATTCCCTCCTGAATTTGTAGTCACTTCAGAGGACAATACTTTCTTGGCCCAGAAATCAGTGAGAGGAAAAGTAAAGGTTTTCTGTTACTTATTCTATTTTAATCAGCATATTTTATTAGAAAGGATTAATAGCACTAAATTGTGACTTCAAGCATCCCATGTAATTACTTTTTTTAGTGTGCTGACATAATCCCAATCCTTTTACGTAAAAATATATAGTGTACTAATGTTCTCTTTATTCAGTACACATGGATTTCGAGGAGTTAAAATTCTGTCTATTTTTTATTTTATTTCCATAAAAAGGCCAAAAATCCTCAGCACCAGGCCCACAATGCTCTAATCTAGCCCTGCTGCCAACTGCTTCAATGTCCATGGCTGACAAAGGCTTTTGTCGGTTTTATGGAAACCACACGTGTACTTTTTTCCATTAATCTGACTGCATTATTCTGTCATCTTGGAGTAGTTACGCAAAATGACAGAGTCATGGTGCACACCACAGGGACAACCTCTCCTCCATTCCTCCAATCAGGGGTGAGGTTGCCCCCCATGGTGTGTGCCACTGGGACATGGAAATGGTTGGTGGAGAAGGTAGGAAGCCATTGATATAGTGTGAGAGTAAAAAAAAAACAATGAAATACAAACGCTCTCCACTTTGTTTGTTTTGTTGGGGCCCCTCCTCATTTTTGGATATGCTCAAGTCTAATAAATACACTAGAAAATGAAGTTGATGCCCCATAGAGGTCACATGCTTCCAGAATCAATTTTTTATTATTAACTCAATTTGGTCAAAGTACACAGATAAGGAAATGACCAAGGAAACAGAGAACAGGTAAACCCACACATTTCAAAATATCATGGGAAATTTACCAACATTTGGCATTGTCTGCCTAATGATGTGGGCGTGTTCTTTAAAATAAGACCTACTTAAGCATAGGAATAATGACAGTGCTAATCACCGCAACCTGAGCACAGTTATCGACAAAGTGGGTTTTTGAGACATATCTGAAAACTAGCAAGATTGATGGAGAGAAGTAACAACAAATATCAGCATGGCTTACTTAACCGGGGAGAAGAAAATGAGATGGTAAGATACAACATTTAACTGTATGTCATAAAAGTAAAAGCAAAGAACGTATTTGATACATTGCAATAAGTAATGAAAAGAGGTACCATCAAAGAAGCATATAGGTGTAACGAACACCCAACTACTATTTACTGCACATATTCTATTTGTCTTCAAGTGAGCATAGCTCACAGAAGGAGTAAAAGTAGTAAAAGACAAATGTATGATGACAAGTGTTTATGCAATGAAGCTCTGAAAAAGAAAAACAGTGCCAGTTTAAGAACCCAGTTCTAAAAGGTGGGAATGTTATTTGGGTTCTTAAAGAAAAGTGAGTTTTAGTCCACTAGTCCTCTGCTTGCTACAACCAAGGCCTAAGGACAATAAAAAATAAGTAGATTTCAGCTATCGAATGATAGAACAATGAAATGTTAAGATATTAATATTTTGTTGTTACCATTAGTGTTTTATATTTTAAAGATACATTGCATTAAAAAAAAAACGTCTTTGTGTTTCCAAATACAAAAACTAAAGCATTTACAACTGAAAATCACGTAATTATACTAATTAATTTTACTTGTCTGGCTCCATAGTCCTCAACATAGATTTCATTTACAATCCAAAAAATATTCATTAATTCCCCACATATGGGCACATGCCAAAGAACTAAAAACCACAACCAAATGTTATATAGTCTGTGTTGTTGCTTAAATCAGAGGTTTCAATTCAAATGGCACTTTCGATAAGAAAGTATTATGTTTTTGCAAATCAAATTTGGCACTCACTACTAGTTACAACATATTGTTAGCTATAGAATTATACCCATTGTTTATAGTACGTTCAATGTTGCCCAAGGACACAGCAAACCAACAGAATGGTATTAAATTGACTGGCGATATGTAACAATGGTGCTAGTCGTGAGATAATGGGCACTATTGATATTTTGTTCTTAAATGGTTTGTATTAGAATGACTGTATTCCTATGATTCAATAACATAAATATTGATAACTGCGTAGCTCAGTTACACTATTTATTTGACTGGGTTTAACAAAGCAAACAAAAAAAAATAGAAAAAAGAAATCAGTTAATATCAAAGGTGTTTATTTTCAAACCCTATTGAGAAACAAAAGTCCATAGTCATTAACAAGCTTTGTTAAGCTTTTTTTTCAGAAAGGCTTGGCTCATTTGGTAAATTTTTTTATTTTTTTTTATCACACAAAGGTTCAATAGCTAATATTTTGGAATTCATATGCATCGCTAGCATTAGTAAAATATTTGTGTATTTTGCAGGTAAAATGAAAGAAGAAAACACTAATATTATTGATTTGCTATGGCAACAATGTAATACTTCATATATGTCTGCTTTAAAATACGCCATTAAATACATCAAATGTATAGTACATTTGAAAGCCTGTTATAGCTAAAGAATGCAAACTCTAAGAAGTCTTTTTTTCCTCATAGGTGTAATGCAGGTATAGTAGTTTTTATAGCTTAAGCTTTGTTTTGCCAAAATCCAGTCAATTTCAAGTTCAGCCTTGTTATGTGATATATCCCCACTCACATTTAGCCCAATCACTTTCATTCTTTGACTTTTACTATCTTCTGTTGCCTTGGCCAAACTTCTTCCTATGATAAACACTTCCCTTCAAGTAACTTGGTGTCTCTTAGCTGTAGCAGAACTCTCTTTATTCTTATAATAGGACCATATGCTAGAAGATTTATCTTCTGTAGAACTCTACACTGAAATGCAGTCCATGCAGTGCCATGTGGCCACTTTAAGTCCCCACGGCTTGATGCTCTGCCTGGCATTATCAAGCATTATTTTAAAAAGGTCCCACATATTTACAAGCTCTGTAAAGGTGGAACTGTTGCTGTCATACAACTACTTATAGTTTATGCATTTTGTTTGTTAATCTACGTAATTGTTTCTGAGATATTTAAGGTAGTTTAAATGTTCACCCCATGGGGACTGAGAGCAACGGTGTACTGTTGATAAGCCAGCATTATCACATCAATTACCTGTCCAGACGTTCTCTCCTTTCCACTCACCCTTACATACAAAGTTTTCCTGAATCGATAAATAACATGTATATAGCTATATCAGCCCGAAACAAAGTTGAAGCTAATACATCTATTCACCCAACATAGAAAAGATGTAAATTTACATAAGCTCTCAGTTGAAAAAGAAGTATCAAATTCAACTTAAGACTCCAACAAGAAAGAAAGAAAGAAAAAAAGAAAGAAAAGAAGAAAGAAAGAAAGAAAGAACTTAATGGAGATAAAACATGCTAATCATAAGAACAGTGAGGTGATACCTTTTTACCAACCCACCTTTTTTGACATCTTCTCGATCAAGAGATGAACTTGATGGACTTCTTTCAACCTAAATTACTATGTTAACCATATGTCACCATACAATAAATGTCTAGTATGTATATACAGTATAACTTATTTTATTTGGTAACCAGCATTGTATATGTTTATTTAGTGTGAAAAAAATTTAAAAAAGAGAATGCCAGATCTGCTTTAAGGTTACCATTTTAACAAAAGTCATTACACCAGATTTTGTTTCTGCAGGAAACATTTGGTTATAAGATGCAGTCTTGTCGAAAAGTGGCCTGTATACTTGGATACATCCTATCCTGTGGGTTTCTGTGGCTGATATTATACTGGAAACCAGAATGGCATGTGTGGGCACACTGTGTTCCATGCAGTTTGCAAGAAGCTGATACTATACTATTGAAAACGACAGTAAGTACATAGTTTACTTTACATGCCCTTACCAATCCCTTCACTCACTTACCTTTATTTGATTCCATGTATTCCATGAATTTTTCATTTAATGTATGGTAGTTTATTCTCTTTCCTCTGCATGCTATTTTCCTTTCCATTTGGGGTTAGTTAAGATGTAAGGAAGTAAAATGATTTACATGATGGCAAAGAGGCATGCAGAATGAGACGCATGCCATTTTACCCAGCAACACTTAGCCCCCCCCAGCTTGCTCTCATTAGCAACAAACTTAATTGGTTGCACTTTTTCTGTTGGTGATGGCTTGATGAGAATTGGCAAAAAAGGGATTAACATTTATCACTCAGAATCGATTGGTGGGGCTTGGTGGACAAGTTGTAATAACTTTGGTCTTCCTGTCTCAAATTCAGTTGTTGGCAGTTATAGCAAGTTTGTGCTTTCTCCATATGTAGTCACATACCTTATGGCTCACCTTCATGTGCTTGCTTTTTCACAGGATGAGTTTGAACAATATTTCCGGAAAAATGTGATATGGATTCCACTGCAGAACCTGTATATATCAAAAATGACTACAACCGGTCAACCTGTGATTGCTGACAGCAAGTCCATTATCACCAAATCCATCCAAAAACCAGACTTAAAGGTAAATGGTGGAATAAAAATGTCATCTGAGTGTCTCCTAAGTAAATGTGTATTATATTGGAAATGATGAAAGTTGATCCAGAACTAGAGAAAATCTAGCTTTAAAGACATAGCATTGTCCAAGACAGCGCCATGCTAGGCAGAGCTATACTTTTTTATGGGTGCAATATGAGATAACTAGTAGTGGTGGGGTTACTGGTAGTGATTGTTACGGTATTTACTATTATCCAATATTTTCTATTATAACTCTACATGTGCCCTGCTAAACGTACATGTTTTGCGTGTAGGGCTGAGACTGTGGTAACCTAGGTGCACCTTGGACATAATGGAAATCCCTCAATAAAATTTAATGCTAATGTTGAATTGAAGTCACTTAGGAAGCCAGCCAATTATTCCCCTAAATAATTATTCACACTAATGAGATTTCCAGGAACATCATAGTAGTTTTCACCATTCCATGTAGAGTTGTAGACTTTCCTCTAAAGTGTTCCTTGTACATTGTATCATATAGTCAACAGCATTAAGCTCAGAACAAGAACAGATACATTTTATACAGTCTTGCTGACCCTCTTTGACCCTCTGTTGGGATGTAGTTTGGGTTTTATATATATAATAAGTGAGCATTGAGCAAATATGATGAATGGCAACATGTCAGAAACATCTCAGTATGAAATCACGGCCCTTGGCCTATACTATTATTTGACATCCATCCAATGATTCTATGTGCCTAATGCCTGTCCATTGCCAAAAGAAACATACAATAGGAAACAAATGATCTGGTTCAGGTTAGTTATCATTTGGATAACATTGGATAACTGTGGACCCCTGGCAAAACGTGTTTGCTAAATATGTGTCTTTGGCCAGCAAATCGTACCCTGGAGCAAGAACCACAAGAGAAGGGTTGAATATGAAAAAATCACAGCTGTTTAAATCTGTTATTGAGACAAACATATTCCCATTCTCATTTATACACAAGTAGGGTCTATTCTCTAGAAAAAAACATATCACACACATATATTCATACATGTATTAGGATAAACGTAATTAGTTATATGCTCTCTGTATCATCTCTGTTTGTTCCTTTCTTCACTAGCTTATATATTGTATATGATATATATATATATATATATAAATGTATTTTAATGGTTTTATACTTGTTTGCAATTGAAATGTACAGGTTAAATTGATACGAGTGCAAAAAGTCAGCTATGTGTGGGACCAAGAAGAACAACAATTTGTAAGAGCCGGGTGAGTGGTGTGGCAATTTTTATTTTAGCAAACCCTATTTATGCTGAGACAAACACTATACTCTATTAGCCTCTTTTATATGTTATCAATAAACCAAACAATTTGTTGCAGAGTCTTAGAAGATAATTTAACCTGCCATGACATACACTCCAAATTTGCCTCTGGACTAACAAGCGAAGAGCAGAACATCAGGTAAACGTTCATAGTTCAGTGATAAAAAGATACATTTGTATACATTATGCTAGGATCATTAAGTTCAAATTCTAGTAGGCTGAAAGCTGTGTAAATATCTAGTAGAAAGTGCTGACCTAACAGTAGCTGTTCAGCTTTATTATTTGGTTAGAACTAGTATTGTGGTAATAGGTGACCAAAAGTGGTGGAAGGCCTTGTTCATGGACTGGATCCTGTGATCTCCCTGGCCAAAAACCCCCATGTCTACTGCAGCATATGTGTTGCAGTTTTGTCACTGACCTTGGCTTACACGTGAGGGAGTCAGGGAAAAAAAAGATGGATAAGTGATGGTCTCAGTAGTTTTCCTTCTAATCAAATGTTTTCTCTGCCTTTTAAAGGAGATCAATATGTGGACCAAATAAAATAGAAGTTGACATTGTGCCTATTTGGAAGTTACTCTTCAAAGAGGTAATATGTGGAGGGCAACATGTAGAATATTGTCACAGAATGTAAAGTGTGCATTACAGACGGTTTAGTTGAGGCAAAACATTTCAGCTTCGCAATTTAGCTATCCATTATGAAAAGTTCACCATGGTAAGTTATCCCAGTAGTCGGGCAGTGTTGTGCCTACATAATATATTCTGTCCTGGAGGGACATGTAAAGCAATAGCCCCACCATATCTAACACATACACACTTACAGTTGACCAGTCTAGAGTTAGTAAAGTGTGCTTAAATGCTTTGCATTGCAACTTATCTAAAACTATCATTCACTGTAAAATTAGCAACAGAAACAGACTATTGGGTGCTATGGTTATAAGTCTATTTTTAAAACATTGCACTTTATAAACAACCCTCAAAGTAATTTTTAGAGCAAACCCAAGCTATTCTAAAATAAAATAAAATAAGAAAAGCATTTATTGACTTAAAGTTGATTTACCATTTTTTTGGAATTCTACCTTTTCAATATTAAATCTATACACTGTGTTTTTTATTACAACAAACAATATATGATTATTATAAGTCTGCCTTATATGTATGCCACTGGGAACGGTATCTTCGATTTTCTGTGCATGTGGTTATTCCTCCTTATTAAATTACCTCTGTAATTACAAGGATGAGTGAGGAAATGGGTGATAACTTTAGACCAGTGAATAGACTAGATTAGTCTGGATCTGCCACAAACTGCACCTGATCTCAGTTTCTATTTAATTATATTTTAAACTAAATATATTGAAGAATTACATTGGTTGACAAATATCAAGCACATTTAGTTTCAATAAATCAATTTACTTATGCTAAAAAAACTATGACAAGAACTCTTCCCCTAAAGCATTTTTCCATTTGCTTGTATTTTAGGTTTTAAATCCATTCTATGCCTTTGAAGCTTGCAGTTTGGCCCTGTGGTTGGCTGTGGGGTTCATTGAATATTCAATTGCTGTTATTATAATGACTTTGGTATCAATCATCTTTACTGTGCATGATCTAAGAAAGGTATGGCATGTGTAACATTGAAACATAGCCCATGTGAATTTTTAAAGTATTTTACAAAATGTATTATTTACATGTTGAATAACAGATGATGCATATCATTTTTGTAAAAATATAACATGTGCGTACTGAGCTTCATACGCTTAGGCAATTAGCATCACTCTTTTTGGTGATTTCGAGACTAATGTTAAAAAACCTGTTTCCCAGGAAACTATATTGCCAAAAGGGATGGAAATGTAGGGAGGTCACCACTACTTTTTGAGATTGTACCAGAAATGTATTTTACTCTTGTAGGGACAGAACTTATTTATTAATATATTTATTGTGTTATCTAGTGCCATCATATGCTGCTGCGGTGTATAACAAATCTAGCATGAAAACTAGTCAACAAAATTAGACTTTGACAAACTCTCTATTTATTCTACAGAGATAAAACTGTAACATTTGTCTGGTTGATTTGGTTCTAATCGAGAGCAAGATTTGTGAAAATTTAGTTTTAGAGATGATTAACGATGCATTTTTGAATTAGTTTTTTCATTGTCACTAGTTGAAGGCTAAGTTACATTAAATATATTAACCATCTTTATCTCAAACTAAATGACATGTTCCCATTTGTTCTAAAGGAATCTGTAAAGCTCCACAATCTTGTTGAGTCAAACAACTCTGTCAAGGTCACTGTGCGCCTAAAAAACGGAGGTATGTAAAGTCAGCTTGATTAAATGATTCATGATTTAATGTAGCCAGTGATGTATTATGTTTGGGGGCTTTCCTAGGTCTGACCCAGGGCAGTACCTCAGCCAGTGTCTACCACCTCCATGGCACCATTCTTTTACTGGGCAGAGGGATATAACATAGTCATGTAACACATCAATAGGTCATGAAGACTTGGCAAAGGTACTATGAAAGCTGTGCCAGATTGGTACATAACTCTATGGTGAATAGGGTTGATTACAAGGGACCTCTGATGCCCCCAATCTGCCCTTTGAGGAGTGGCATCCCCCTTCATCTAACAAAAGGTTTAGACTTGAATTCAATATACAATTACTATATTTACAGGCTTTGGCAACATTTCTAGGAGCAGTGTATTAGTGTAAGTCTGTGTGAGTTAGCGTGTGTGTGTATGTTAGCATTAGTGTTTATGTGTGGATTAGCATGTATGAATACTTTTTGTGTGAGAGTGTGCATGGAAATGTGTGTGCCAGTGCCTGTGTTAGCTACTGGGGGGCAAGGAGCCTATTAGGCCACATGATTTGACCTGCCTCCTAGGCCAGAAGGTACCAGCCCTCTCCTGGATAGACTGCACATTTTTATAGTTTATTTGAGTCAGGAGGTAACGATTCATCTAAACTCCTTTAAAAGCAATTCTTCATGTAAGTGTTTTTATGAATTTCCTGTGCAGTGAGTGGCGTGTTTTGCAATGAACCCAAGTTCAAGTGAAAATGTATATTATTGTTAACGACACTCATGAATGCCTCTGTATAATAAACATCAACAGAGACTGTGTACAGGTCTCATTGCAAATACTTTATTTTCTCAGAAACTATGACCACTTGTTATGGTATACTGACCCAGAAATGCTAGGTTTTCCATGGGTCTGAACAATCCTAAAACTAAAGCTGGCAAGTAATGACTAATACTTTTTTAATTTTAATTTTACTCAATACCTACAGAGTGCAAAGAGATTGAGTCCCAGTATCTGGTTCCGGGCGATGTAGTTGTTCTCACAGGAAGAAGGCTTTTCTTGCCCTGCGATGCCATACTGATCAGCGGAGGATGTATTGTAAATGAGAGTATGCTCACAGGTACACTTCAGCAAATTAGGCATGACAGTCGAGAAAAAACATTTGTCTCCCCTTTTCCATTCCATCTTGTTTCTCTACTCCTTGGTATTTTTCTCTTTTTTCCTGTTCTTTTTCTATAATGTCCTGATTTCCTCATGTACATGCAACTTTTTTTTATTTCTATGCTTACCTCCTTGAACCATAAAAGAGCTCTCACTTCATTTGTGAGCTTATCCTTGGTACTTGTTCCTCCTGAACTGTTTGTGTTGGCTAATGATTCTGAATTTTCTGGAACCCTTTATCATTCTTACCAGATTATCTCCCCTCTTATCTCAATGCACTCAATTGTTTGTGGAAACAATAGCTTAACCTATAGCCAACTTCTGAATACCTTCTTTAGTCCCTGGCCATATCTTATATTATATATTTCCCATCTCCCGCTCTTCCAGTCTGTATGTAAGTTCCAATAACCAGTGCATAGCATGAGGGAAGTAAACGATTGTAGGAACAGCTCTCACCTTCCATTCATTTTGGGTTTAATGATCTCCTGAACTGACCCTACTACTTGTACGGTGGAAAGTTTGGTCTGCCTCTGGAGGGCAGCAACAGAGTAATGAAAATCTTGCCAACCCCTGAGCCCATACCCCTTTCGACCACCAGATGTAGCAGGGTATAGCTTCTTTACCTTTTTTGAAGATCAAATGTAGTACCTGTGGAACAGCGAAAAACTTGGTTCTTTGGCATTCAGGTTTTTCCTCACAACTAGACTTTTTAAGCCCATTTGTTAATAGTTTGCACTTTATTATTTGCCAAGCAGCACAGAGCTATAGTAGCACAGTACGCATATAGGAGCAGGTGGAGTGCACTAAAAATGTCACAGTTGAGCTAGGTCCCCGGATATCTAGCTGTGGAGGGGATAGTTGGCTAGTCTTTTTGTCACCAAGTGGAGTTATTTTTTCTGGTTACTACAGGAACATGGGCACAGTTCTTTGTGCAGGACCTTCTAGTTATGAGGAGAGAAAAAGAAAAAAAAAAACATTTTATTTAATGAAACAAGACCATGGCATCTGAATGTCTAATGCATGTCCTTGTATATGTAGGCAAATATGTGTATACTTAAAATTGTGAATGTGTTAGGAATCACCCGAATTCTCCTGCAACAATAATTGCTGCAAATATTAGTTATGTAAATCAAAGTTCTCAAAACATATTGCAGTCTTCAAGGATATTTCATCTATGAAATTTCTAGATGTTGACTTCTGCAAAGTTTATTGTTCTCTTCCTTATAGGTGAAAGTATCCCTGTATCTAAGACTCCTTTGCCCAGTCTTGATCACACAATGCCCTGGAAGGCACACAGTGGGGAGGACTTTAAAAGGCACATCCTTTTCTGTGGGACAGAAGTGATTCAGACAAAGGCAGCAAGCCATGGTCAAGTGAAAGCAGTTATTCTGAGAACTGGGTTAGTCACAACCTTCTGTACGTCATTTTTTTTTATATTTATTCAAAAATGTTATCCTTGAACCAGCCCCAACGGGAAATGCAGCAGGAATGTTCTTAATTTTGTGGTCGTGCACAGAAAACATTTACTGTTTTTTTCACACCCATGACATGAAATGTCTGCACAGCACAAATTCTCTTCAATGTGACCCCATTTTAATGTGTACAATGTTGTAATCTTTTTCATGATATCCCCTTTAAACTATTCTTTATGGGTTTTTTCCCCCCCCAGGATTCAATACAGCTAAGGGCGATATGGTCAGGTCCATCCTTTACCCCAAGCCAATGAATTTCAAACTGTATAGAGATGCTTTCAGGTTTCTCATGATTCTAGCAACCGTTGCGGTAATTGGAACCATCTACACTGTAGCAGTTTTTGTTGTAAAAGGGGTAAGGCAACTCAAATCAACTTGTACAGAAATGTTGTGTGTTTAGGACTCCCCCTACTGTTCATGTAATAAATTGATAGATCCAGATAACGTCCACCTTTTCTATGGTGAGATAAAATAGGTATTTAAAAATATTGATACCCATAAAAATAATGTTCGGAAAACAGTTGTACACAAAACTCTAATGCCAGCCTATTTGTCTTAAGAATGCAAATATACAAGGAGATTTACAGCAGAAACATGGGCAGAGTGGATGGGACAGATGGTCCTTATCTGCCATCAAATCTATATTTCTTTGGTTTCAAATGTTGCACATATTTCATTTTTTAATATTAAATATTAAATGTTTTCATACATACATTACCCTTCAAAATGCAAAGAAGGGTCCAATGCAAAGATGCCAATGTCTTGTTATATTTGGTTTATTGAGATTTTCGAACGCTACATATGTATTCTTTTTTATTCAGGAATCTCCCACAGAAGTGGTTATAAAAGCGTTGATCATTATCACCACTGCTGTACCTCCAGCCCTCTCTGCTGCATTGTCAACTGGTATTATGTATGCTCAACGCAGACTCAAAAAGCAAGGGATATTCTGTATAAGCCCTCAAAGGATTAATGTGTGTGGTCGCCTTAACATTATCTGCTTTGATAAGGTTTGCAAACAATTCATAATGCTTGTAATGTATAGGTCTACAACGTAGATTAGATAGAATCTTTGCCATAAGCATCCTCATTTGCACCAAGCTGTGTAAGTACAATCTACATAATGTACAAAATAATGCTGTTACTAGAGTATTGATAAATATTATCATATAATATTATTTTATCATAAATCGTTTGATTCCAGCATAGAGTATTGTAAGGCCCCAGGAAACATAACTTGTTCCAGAAGTACCAGAGACAAGGTTTGCCTAGGGCATTAAAAACTTTAGGGGTGGCTGGAAGTTTGGTAAATTAAATCTGTAAAAGCCCTACCAAATAGCCAGTATTTAGCTATACTACTTCTGTTTTATTCCTGCCTTCCCCATTGCTTCAAATACACGTGGGGCAGATCAGATCTTTTAGCATGTATCCGGGAGTTGGTTACATTGTGTGAGAATGTAAGGGTGCGGCATGCCGCTGAGCGTCACATGTACAACATTTATCGGCCTTGGCCTTAAAGGGCCAGGGCTAACTTGAATTCCCACTTTGGACCTGGGTGTACAATATACAACTGGGTGTATGACTTAATGTAAGAATTCTTGGAACTAAAAGGGGAAATTGGGGAGTTTACCTAAACCTTCATTCAACCGCACCTTCTAATGCCCTCATACAAAATTACTTTTAGGTCAATGGTAATTAAGGTCCTTTTTTAGGATTCACATTTGAGAGATTCACTTTAATTTGATAAGTTTATTTTGATTGCTTTATACTTTACGTACTCTTTCTACAGATTAAGCCCTTTTTAATTGAATTTATTCTGTGTTATTTTAATGTGACCAATGAAATAACCTAACCCAAATAGCTTGGCTCCATCTTGCACTTTTAATGCATTTAAAGATAAAAATCTGACTTAATCCTACTAAACTTAATCTAAATATGGCAACATTAGAGGTCTTATATTACATGTATATTTGGGGGGAAGTGGGTTTGCCATTAACAGAGTTTATTTGTTGTTAATTAAATAAATATACAATACCTTTTAGACTGGCACTTTAACAGAAGATGGCTTGGATCTTTGGGGTGTTCTTCCTGCCAAAGAAAATTGGTAAGTGCAATATTATCTCTGGCTTTAACTTGTTAAATGTCTGGCCCTCTTTGGCCTGCAGTGCCTTGTCGGTTGAGCTATTATTTTCTAGAGCAATGTGTTGCATACTGTATGTAAATTGTCAAACATGTGCATAATATGTGTACAAGGCAGCATAAAAATCAAGTATTTTCATTTATACTTACATCCATTTAAGAAAAATGTAAAAAGGTTGATCGTGTCCACAGCAAATGGAACTGGGAAAATTATCCATTGTACCCAAATTCAACTAAAGCAACAATTTATGGGGGAAGTTCACGCTCTTTATGACAGCAGTAGCCAAAGTCATTATAACTGATTGACTGGTAAAGTAATAATGGAGCACTTTAGATTATTGTGTGTTGCATAGTTAATATAGTTAAGTAGGTAGAAAAAGATATAAACAACATCAAATTATATTTGTGATAGATAAAATGAAGTTTTGTATTATTTTATGATCAGACATTATGTAGTTTTAAAGTATTCCTTGCAGTAATGAAACACGGTTTTGCAACTGCATGCACCCAACAAAATTGTCAATAAAAAACATTACTAAAGTAAGTGCTGATGAATTTCATTCTATTTAACGATTAGCTTTCAAGAGGTGTACAGCTTCACATCTGGTGAGGCACTGCCTTGGGGACCATTGCTAGGAGCACTAAGTAGTTGCCATTCCTTAGTGGCTATTGATGGAACACTGCAAGGTGATCCTTTGGATCTGAAGATGTTTGAAGGCACTCAATGGGTAAAAATGATTATGAATATTTGTACATGTTTGCATTAGTATGTAGACAATATATTATCTCAAATTTTATGTGTTAATGTGTATTAGGCTAGGGCATTTTGGTTTGCCCAAATTTTATTTTTAACATCATTTGTCAATTTTGTTAATTTGTACGAATGTCCCAAGAGAGCACTAAAGTACCATTTGCATGTTGTAGTTTCTTTTCACTCTCACAGTCTCACCCTCGCTCACATGCTCTCTTAATGTCTCTCTACCTTCTCC
The DNA here is from genome assembly GCA_009364415.1 of Spea multiplicata. Lineage (NCBI taxonomy): Eukaryota > Metazoa > Chordata > Amphibia > Anura > Pelobatidae > Spea > Spea multiplicata. The sequence continues at coordinate 2,839 of VKOC01000827.1, read as the reverse complement.
TCCAACCACCGTGTCCCAGTCTCCTTTTGCGCAGCTCTACTTCTTGCCCTGCCTCTTCTTGTTCTTCTTTTTTCTCCCCGATATCCACTTTGTTAACCTTACCTCCTGGGGCACTTCAGCAAAACGACAGGGCCTCCTCACACACCCACTCTATCTATTGGAGTAAGGGGGGAGAGGTTGTTCATGTTTTGTGTGCCAAGGCTCCACTCCACTGTTGCAAAAATACTACATATGGCCAGAATAATGCAGACTGATCCACAGAGAAAGAGAAGTGTTTCTACACTTCTCTTTCTCCACGGATCCAGCATAACACAGACTTATCCACGGAGTACTTCTACAAAAGTGAGAAGCCACAACATGCCCTTTTGTAGAAGCAATTCAAGAGGCCTGGATAATTCAGTGGATAGCGGACCAAGAAAGAAGAAGGAATATAGAAGACAGAAGAAGTGAAAGCTAGTGAGAGAGCATGAGAGATTGTGAGAGAGCGTGAGAGATTGTTGAGAAAGTGAATGACACTGACAATGGATTTTGTTTCTCAAATGAAAAGACTATCCAAATTTCATATAAACAGAAATGTTAAGAAATTAAATTCGTTGTCCATTTGCACAAGTCTAATGGACAGTGATGATGGGATTTTCCAGAACAATGTGTTTATGTGGCTTTATTTATTTATGTTTTTTATGTTTACTTATGCTTTACATGCTGCAAATAATGACTTCTCTAATTTCAGGAAGTCCAAGAACCGGAAACTGAAGGCAGTGGAACAGAATCCTCCAATCTGATTGTGAAACCAGGACATAGTTGCAATACCGTAAGGGTTTATATGGTTGTGAGCTAGGTCTGTTCTGCAATTATTTAACTCAGAGGGGCACAGTTTTGAAGAGAATAAGAATCATTTAGTTTAAAGAAAATGTGCAGAGCCCCAATGGTTCTATACATGAATGTTAAGTGTTACAACTGAGTACTGAGAATTTTATAAATTACCTTTTATACAGACAACGTAAAGTTCATCAAAGTAAAATATATAGAAATTGAATTTTACATATTTTTAGAACTGATGACTGCAGGGTCATTGTATACATATCATATCTGGTATAATAAATATTGGAATGCAGTTTACATGATCATGTGTTCATTTCTAGGCTTCAGTCAAGGGGATTGTCATTGTCCATCAGTTTCCATTTTCTTCTAGTCTTCAGCGCATGTCTGTCATCACCCAAGTTATTGGAGAAGATGAGCTAGTTGTTTATATGAAAGGAGCACCAGAAATGGTAACAAAGTTCTGCAAAGCAGAAAGCAGTAAGCCATTTTGCTTTATTTTTCTTTTTTTAGAGTTGCTAGTGTCTGTTTAAAATTGTGTGGGTAGGTAGATGATAGACTGGACCATTAAGTAAATGATATGGCTCTCACTTAAGGCAGTTGCAAGCTTTGGTGCTTAAATATCTCATATACAGTATTTTGCCACCTTCTGGGACTCCATCTTGATGAGAAATACTCTCTTGCCAGCCAGTGGGTGCAAGTTTTTATCCCTGCCAGGACAGAAATCGCTCTGCCAGATGTTACAAAGGAACATAGAGCGAGTGTCTCATTTAATACTAACTTTATAGCAACAATCTAGTACATATAAGTAAGCAACTTGCAAACATTACAGTGAAGTGTACCCATCTTCTAGAAGGTTGCTGAAAGTTTACTGTGACTTTTATACTGTATGTAAGGTGTAGTCTGAAGTAAAATACTGCTAAATGTAAGAAATATAAATCGCAAAATGTCTACAATATATAAATACCGGTAATACTTAATACAACTTAAAAACCTATTAAAATAATGTAACGTTCCAGTATATAAAACGCTATTGCTTCAATTGCAGCTGTGAAATAAAATATATTTTTTTCTACAGTTCCAAAAGGCTTCACCAGTGAGCTCCAGTTTTATACCATGAAAGGTTTTCGGGTTATAGGATTGGCTTATAAAACCCTGAAAGGATATAAGACTGAAGGAGATTCAAACTTCATAAGGTATAGGGAGTATTAGGAGTATTGATGTTGGCATGTTAAGTTCAGCTAAAAGGTAATGAAGGGAGAAGGAGAATTGGTTGTCCTTAAACCCATTAAAGACAATGGATTGTGAGCCCGTACATGTAAGGGCTTTGTCCTAAAGGAGGTAAATTGTTGGATATATGTTGGCTGCTTGAGTATGATGGGATTTTTATTTCACAGTACATTACGTTGTCTTCTTTTGAGAGATTGTATGTGAAAAAAAGCCCTGGAATCCTAAACTGATTAATCCGGTCGTATTTGCCAACCAATCTAAGAGTTATTTCGATAGTTGTTATGGTTTTATAACTAAATTAGTAATTTTTATCTTAATTACTATTTTGCTTTAGATATGAAGTATTAACTACAAATGGGAGTGTGTCAGTGCATTAATTATTAAAAAAATAAAAAGAAGGATTAACTATATTAATTAACTATTAACTATATATATTTTATTAGAAAATAAAAAATTCCATTTAAATCAATTACATTGAATAGCGACCTGAAGGAAGCAATTTGTCATTCCACTGGTTGTCAAACCATTCCAATCAGTGGGAATTTATATAGGTGTAATTCTGAACACTGCAGCATGTTAACCATAAAAAATGGATTCTCATTAAACTAAATAAAATAGGAAATGCGAAGTCTTTGTTAAAAAAGACAAATGAATAAATACACACTCCACATGTGCTAAATACACGTGTAAATCAGTGGCAAGGCAGCAGAAATGAATTTGCACGTGTATTTTGCCATTTATCAACCTTATTGACGCATGAATGCTGTCTAATTAGCATCACAATTATTTT
>VKOC01000825.1:0-103972 GCA_009364415.1 Spea multiplicata | reverse complement strand
GCCAGCCTGCCTCCCTGGTTTTCCTTTAAACCCCCTATATGCCCTCTGCCTCCAGAAAACCCTTATACCTGCCCCCATATGCCACTCTTACCCTCCCCAACTAGACTTCTCCCCGTGCTTCAGATTTCTTGGTGTGTAGTGGGGGCAGCCGGTGGAGGTCTTTGCGATGCTTCCACTTCTATGAATGAGCACCGGAAGGTCATATGATGCATGAGCAAAAGTGACTGCTGGAGGATGACTAGGGTACTGCCAGGGCTTAGGCCACCTAGTAGAAAATTTCAAGGAGACAGACTTACCAACAAAATGCAAAACCTATGTGAAACCGAGCAGGAAAGTCATTTTCTTTAACTAGAACACAAATGTATAATAATAATACATAGCAGGGTTCCAAGGTGTGCATGCTGACTGGTGCTGGAAGTGATTTCATGGGACAACAGAAGGATACATCTGGGTGATCTCTGGGAGTTACCACAGCTCTCGGTGAACCCGTAACAATATCTAATGTACAATTCTCCAAATTGTGTTATTTTTCACCACAACACACACCTTAGTAGGTTCGGCCTTAAGTAAAATCATTGGTTAGGATTATACTGTATAATAATGTAAAATGTAACAGATCAAAGATTCTATAAATTAAACAGTTGATTATTCAGCAATAATTAACAAAATTAAAACCCTATTTCTAGCATTTTTTTAATTAGATCCAATTTCAAAACGGTGGTTGGTACGTATACCTATATGAATTTATTCTAAGCTACAACAGGTAATAAAACATTTCCTAAATGTAATTATAATATAAGGAAAATTGGCATGCCATAATATCGTTTGATGTGAATTGTACTAGCAAATTGCAAGGCGATGTTCATTTCAATTTAAAGCTAATTTATTGTGTCTACAGCACAGCTTCAAAGACAGCCCATACAAACAATTCATCCTAAATAAACACCATTTGCTACTAATGACAGAGCAAAGCAAACTTCAGGAGCAGTTATGAAAAGCAACATCTCTTTTGCTCAGCACACGTTTACGATTTTCAGAATTGCTAACCAGACTTGGTTGTTTGCAGATGAATTAATTGTGGCATGAGAAATCATTGAAGCCATCTGTTAAACATTTTGAGAAAGAATAAATGCGTTCAAATAACAGACACAAAGGCCCATAATGGCTGCTTTTCCTCTAAGTCCTGTAATCATGGCTTTAATAATCATTTTAACCAAGGCAGCATGCACTTTATATTTTTTTAAATCTTGTTCGGGATATGGGCAGTCTCATTCTTGAGCTATGAGAAGTCCCAGAAATGGCAATATCCTATCACAGGCGTCACATGTGTATATTATTTAGTGTTTTATATCGTGTTTTCACCTGCCATAGCCCTGTACAATGGATATTGTAGCAATAAGGGTTATCCCCCTTTGCTGAGCCCTTTACTGGACTCTCTTTGGGGGGGGGTTAATTTGAGGGTGTGGTCAGGGTGTGGCTATGGGTGTGGTTTTACAAGCAACATTTTTGGTTTAGTAGAACAAAAAAAGAGAGGAGTGAGAGAAAAAAGAGAGGATATGAAAGATTAGGAAAGGGGTAAAGGAGTGGGAGGATAATAAGGAGAAAAGAGCAGAGAGAGAAAAGAGAGAAAACAAGGATAATCCAGTGAAGAGAAATGGCAGGGGGCAAATGAAAGAGAGAGAGGAGAAAGAGGGATAAAAAAAGAGAAAGAGAAAACGGAGAAAAGAGAGAGAAGAGACAGAAAATAGAAAAATAAAAGAGAAGAGTATAAGAAGGAACTGAAAAACAAAGCAGAAAGAAAAAATTGATAGAAAAGACAGAGGATAGAGGAGAGAGATGAGAAAAAAGAGAGAGGGAGTGAGAGGTAGGAGCCGAAATCAGCAACTTTAATTTGTCCAAAGGTTGCTCAGGCCCCCACCCCTGCAGAATGAAGATTAATGTGGTCACCTCCCAGCCTTTCCCAGGAACATAAAGATATAAATCCAGGACTTCACTTTTAGTCATAGGGCTGTCCAGGCCAAATCTTGACAAGTGGTAACCATAGGAGCAACCAAAACAGGACTGTGACAACATAGCCGAAGGTACATTAATGACAATGAATAACAGAATAAAAAGACTTGCAACGTGCGCCGGACAGCTTATACATGACAACAAACAATGGAGCTATTCTGGGTGGAATAAGACATCTAGCTAGACTGACATTCAGTAATTAATAATTAAACAAAAAATCTAACACTATTACTGTGACAAATGCTTAATTTTGTCTAGTCACCCCAGTGCATGCCATGTCAAAATTCTGGGAAGGTTGAAAAGGTTTTTAACCCCTAATTCTGGCTGACCTTGTGGTGTTTAAAATAGAATCTCTATTTACGCTTTGTGCGGCACACAACCCCCCCCTGTACTGATCTGCTAGCATATCTGTTGTGCCAGATCTCGGTAACTAGGTTTACTCAGCACTTTACTGGTGTCAAAGTTAAATTATAATTATATTTATTTTGTATAACAACCAACCTCCAATATCTAGCTTTTATATGTTAATGTTTGCTGATAGGAGGACATTTCCCTTAGAGTCTGGCAAATAACCTTGTAGGTCGTGTCAAAGTGTCATCTTCGTTTTGTTGACCCTTAGAATGAACTGTAAGATAACCATTTATTGCAGCCACAGTTCTTGGCAGAGTAGCGCGCCCTTTGATATTGTTCCTAATCTCCTGTTAATGATGTTTGAATATTTTTTTTATTACTAAGCATGCTTAAGCTATACCCAAGGAAAACTGTGTCTTTGCCAGTCTTTGGCGAGTCCTGGATGGTAGATGGGGAGTAAGTAGTGACTGGGCAAATATTCAGTCTTGTCTCTTATACTCTCTTGTTATCTATTACACATGTACAGTATTCCACGAGGGCTGTGATTTGTCTACAGACAGTAACATTATCAAGTTATCCTCTCTTGGTGAGTGAGCTAGTCACAACATATTGTCAGCCTTTTATATATAAAGATAACTGCCATCTAGTGGTGAAAACGTGTGCAAGCACTTGACATACGTCATATGCCAGATATATACATTTATGTAAATTACATTGTTTTTCGCTCAACTTCTGGCATACTTAGAGCAAGGGCGTACCCTCCAAGTTAACGTTGTTAATTATTGAAAAGCTTATTTATAAATGATAAGTCATCAGGATTGTTCCTCATCCTGATACTATTTCTGGGGGTTGAGCAGAAATATGTGTACGAGGTATTGTTGACACAAGAGACTAAAACTAACAGTTTGGCTATTGTAGGAATAAAAGTAGTAAATGAAGTGTTGCAGACGTACAGGGATGGTCATGATACTTCGAGAAGCCAACAACGTTATGTTAATCAATGGAATATGAAAAGTGTGTTAGAATTCTTTTAAACCTGGTTCAGTAGTTTGGTGTGATAATACAACAGGAATTATACGGAACTAAAATTATTACAACAAAAATAAGGTAAATCTTAAGTCTTTAGGTATATAAAAAGATTTAACAAATGAATACTGGTCCACTAGAGTTTAAAAGGGACATAATGGTTCCAGCAGAAAACTGAAACATTTTTTTTTATGTTATAAATCCATGGAGGAATTAGACCTTAGACCTTAGCCAGGACTTCACAGCACCCTTGGGTATATTAAGATTCTGTCCCTTTTTCCATTGTTTCAAGATGATCATCTAAGTTACTCTGCAGAAGGATTTGGACTGGGAAGTTGAATGGAAAATACGTAAAGTTAAGCATTCAGAGAAGAAACTATGTATTAAGTGACACATCGCATAGTTGTTCATCAGAAAAGTTATCTATGGAGAAAAGTCTTTGCAGCTGTGGACATCATCTAGTAGAAGACACATTTTAATAGGGTGCCCTATAACAGCAACAGACCAAGTGCTCAGCAGAATGCATTGGGGCAAATGTGTCAACTCAATTGATTTTATTTATCAAACAGAGTTGTCAGAAGAGTTTGCAGGAAGTGGTTTTTAACTCCCACGCTTAACTATTCATTATGATGGGCTGCCATTGCTGTCAAGTTTGTAGATTAAATGGGTGAGGAAATGTCACTGATTTAACTAAACATTATACAGGACCAGACAAACTTAGCCCTGGTCTGAAAGTTACAAGCCATTCCATGGAGAAGAGTTAAATGTGTGCCCAAATGCTCCACATCAGCTTGGAATTAAACACATCATGTACAGCATTTCTACCCTTCATCAATTAACTTTTTACCTTTTTCTTCAATTTTGCAGTGGATCTACTTTAAGAAGGCACATAACAGATCATTTCTTCAAATAGTGACCAAGAAGATCTTTGAGTGTATTTGCTGGCTGCCTTGGCCAACATTAACACTATTGTGTATATCTTTGTTAAACCCACCAATGTTTTGCCTGTATAGTTAACTTGTAACTGGTGTGGAGTGTCTCATAATTGTAGTAATGAAACATTTTAGCCGTGTGAGGGATAAATATCATACATACCATACATATTATGAATGGCCTCATCTTCAGGTGCTAAAATCGAACTCGCTGTTAATAATGTGGGTAGAGGTTACCTATTAGAGGCAACTGGCGAGTGTCAAATGTCTACCCCAAAAAGTAGAAAAAAAACTTAATACCAAACACTTAATACCAAACTTAATGGGAAGCCAGCAGAGGGAAGCAAAGACTGATTTAGGAAATAGTCATATTGTTTCAGCTTTAACATTATGAATACAATGGAAGACAGCAAGCGGCAACGTTGCATGGATGGAGGTAAATTATATATTCTAAACAGGATAATGGTATGTAAGTGCATAATGACTTGTTTATAAAGTATATAGTTTAATAAAAAAATGGAAAGTATGTAGAGGGGAAAACACAATGCAGATCTATCAGATATTTCCTTTATTTGGTTAGGGTTAAAAACAGCATTAACGCAGTATTATTTACAGAAAATGTTAGCAATGCATTTTACACTGTAAGGATAGGGGTTTGAATCACTTGAACGACAATACAAAAAGTATTTGTGGTGCTTAAAGTGACAATTCAACGTCCCTGCATATAAGTACATCTCCTTCATTGAAAATAGCGGGGGAGGGGGCAATGGGGCAAAGGATTATGGGAGGATTCTGCTGAGAAACATCATGTCCCCAGCATCTTCATCCAAAATCTAAGGAATTCACTTTACCCTTTCTATCACCCTAACTAAGAGGGCGAATGGGTCTCTCTTTCCTTTTTTATAAGGTTCATTATGATGTGACATCTAGGAGAACAGTTGCCTCAAGTTAACTGGAAGTGGATGGGTTAACCCTTTCGTGTAGTAGTTCAATATGAAGGAGAGAACTAGCACAAGACTTCCACTGCTTCACAAACATCTAAAGTGCATCACACGATGTAACACAGAGAATATATGTCCATGTGACATCATTATGTAAATCAATTCCTCTAATACAATTTAATGATTATTAACAGTTCTTGCACCTGTATAGATATACATTCATACGGCATCTCTTGGTGTAGTTAGGAAAGGGTTGTAACTCTAGGGCTAAATATAGTACAAGAAGTTTCTGACAACATTATTTGGTGAAATTTAACTTAACATCCAACGCACACACTTATAGGCTAAAGAATCATATATCTGTAAATGTATTATCAATGGAGCATTTGCTTCAATTGTCTTTTTTTTTTACTTTGTTTAACTTAAATCTCAGATAGACGATTAACAACCGCTAAAGAGTGCCAGACATTTAAAACAATGTGAATAAAGACCAGGTGATGTAATACATTTCCTGCTTGGGCTTCCGACAAGACTCTGATGCAATGCTCATGTAATGATTGTAATAAATTAAGCAATGATTTGTTAGCATTAGTCCTGATTTTGCAAATGCTTCATATGTCTTGGATATGTATCGATATTTGGCATTTACAGGTGTGTATCATCTATAAACGTTTCATACACCAGTCCAATAACCTCAGTGGTCCCAGGGACCTTGGCGATACAAAAGGATTTAAGTTTTTGATTGATTTATTGTAACAATTAATAATCTTACAGTTAGTAGGAATACTCATATGATCTTTTTTTTACAGTGGATGCTGCATGGCCTGCAAGGAAGGTCATTGCAAGAACATGAATATAGCAGTTTTTCTTCTCTTTTATTGATTGTGTTATCTGATATACTCAGTGTTTTTGGACAAAGTTTGTTCTTTTAGCACACACTCTCATTATTTTCTGTTCTGTGCCTTTCTTTGTGAGAACATTTATATCACCTGTCATGTGTCAATTTGTCCTGGGATAATGGCAAACATACTTTAGAGGTGTATGAACACATTCCTTGCTCACTTTCACAATGTAAATGGACTGTATGATACATTATATACCAGGGGTGTCAAAGTCATTCCTTGAAGGCAGTAATCTGAATATGAAAAGACATTACTGTTGCCTGTGGATGTTTTTTCTCTTTCTGTTGGAATGTAATAAAATAATGGCTAGTCTTTACTGGAGTACTGGGAAATCATGATTGTTCATTAACTTTTACTTTATTCTACTTGACCCTTACTATATCATGGAAGAGTCTCTTGGATGTTACCCAACAAACACATTCACTTATTTTCTGTTGAATATTATAACAACCTGGATGTGAATTTAAACAAATGGCATGAAGATTTGTCATGGGCAGATCCAAGGGGTCAACGGGCAATTGCCTCCTGCCAGGAAAATTAGGTGCTGTCAAAAACATCTCACCAGTTATCAACTTAGCAGCATGCCAAAGTGTCGCCCATACGAGAACAGTATAGGTGCCGACATTGCCAGTGTAGGTAAGATTACTCACTGCCAGCATCTATACTGATGGGTATGGGCTTTGTCCAAATTAAAGACGAGGCATACTATGGCAAGTAAGTAGCAGAGGTAAATTTCTGTAAGACATTATGACTCATAATAAGCATCGTCAATGTTAATGTTAAGAATTATTTAAAAAAGCAACTTTTCAAAAATGTTTTTTTTTTAAATATGTGCCTTTGCAAGCACATTAAACTTGTATTTGGCTTTTGTGAAATATATTTTCAGTAATACCGGTACTTCCATTCTACTTTATAGTAAAAATGGTCATCGAGGCTAAAAACAGATGCAAATATATTTATACATAAGATGATTTAAAAGGCTTCCTTGGTTTCTTCACATTTTGAAAATATGTCGAGTCCTAACTGTAACTGTTGTATACCCTTAATAAAGAAATAGATCATTTAATTCATGCCAGTTCTCCAGATACAGTAGAATCATTTTAGGTTTTTTTTTACATACTGTATATTAATATGGTTTTAAAATAATGTCCTTTCAAATTTTACAAATGGAAATCATATTTAAAGAAATGTATGGCAAAAATAGCAAAAAGCTCACATTTTGAAAATGTATATTGCATCAATTTTATGTAAGATATAAATGATCAACATTTAGATAATGAATTCGTTTCTGATGACACTAAAAACGTATCTGAAAGCTACTTTATTTCTTCCTCAATGTACTTATTAAGGTTTTCAAGTCTTCAGTTATATATTTTTCTACCATTTTAGCCGGCATTAAAACACTGAATTATCTGCGACCAAGTGCCTTGTTTATGAAAACCACAAACCCGAAATGTTCAGGAAAAAATGGTTCTAGGCTTTTCCGAGAAGCAGCTGCCAACTTTATTTATCTGTCTAAATGAAACAAAACCAGCAACAAAAATATGTATACCCAATCACCCATGTACCTTTTTGAGAATTTACAAATTTTATGGCCACTGATTTTGTAGTATCAGCAATAATAATCAACTGTGCTTTTATCCTGAAATTCTGACATCCTCTGTGCCGCCATTAAGGATGCTAAAAATGGTGCTCGAATGTTTAATACAGCCATTTAAAAGAACACATTGTCATTTAAAACAGGGCATTCCGTTAACAGTTCATATCATAAGATTTGGATACTAAATAAGAAGTTTTTTGATGACTTCACAAATGTTTATGACACAGCCTGGTTAGTAAGTAACCTACTGTATGTGGCATTCATTCAGTCTACTAGGTGTCGTCCAAAAAAATTAAAAAAACACATTTATAAAGAGAATTTATTGGTTTCTGCTCACTTTGGTGGTGCTGGAAAAAATGTATGTATACAAATGCGCCAACTAGAATGCAGGTGCTAAATTCAAAATGAGACGCGAGACTGAATTTCATACACAAGTCGCTCGAAAAAGATCTCACCTCCCCTGGAGATGTGAATTCCTTGATCTACAGGAGCCCAAAAGGCCCTCTTATTTAATTCAAAGGTCACACGTGAGCTAAGCATTTGGCTTTATTGTTCATAAGAAAATTCACGGACCTTGAGCAATCACTGTAATTGGCATATTTGGTTAACAAGATGTAATTTCAGCAGACCATTTACAAGCTATTACTTTTGAATGTACGTATTTATATACTTGGCCTTTGCTATTGAGATTTGCATAACCAATTGTTCAAACCGCGACAGATCAATCCCATTTCCGTTCCAGGGCCACATTTTTCAAGGCAGAACAAGGAGATCTGGGGCAAAGCACTAGGTTTCATAAAGTCCATTGGTTTCCATTGTGATTGCATCACATTTATTGGGTTTTTTTTTAAAAATTATTTATTGTTTTACATGTTTCCCCGGAATTGCATTGGTGAATAGGGCCATGGCAGTTTAATCTATTGATTACAATTTAAAATATTATTCTCTGTTCTGTAATGTAATGATTCATTAAGTTAACCATGTGGCTTGAGTTTGACAGGCCTTCTTTACTAGCCTGAAAAAGATTTGATGAAAATTAAAAAAAAAATGAGCAGGTGATGTTTAACTGTGGGATTACTAGCATTGGAAAAATGTAGATGGTATTAAAGACAGTAGTAAGGCAGAGCTTTGACCTAAGAAAACAGATGGGAAGAGTGGAAATTATATTGGCACAACGTGATCTTATACAATTGATTTCCAACTTTAAAACACACATAATTTAATTTTGAAACTCCTTACAGTGCAATGCACTTAAATTGTGCCTGTTGGACAGAACCGAGTAACTAATGCTGTATAACTAAAACAACACAAAAAGGGTATATATATTCTGCATGACAGCAGATGTATAGATCTGGCAAAATGGCTTTAATATCCAATGATAATCTCATAAATTGCCATACAAGACGCTGCCAATTATCTCACAAAGGCTAAAAACTGGTAAAAGGGTAAGGTATTGGCACTAGGACATCATTGTCCACGACAGTTGTAGGTAGACAATAGGTTGCTGGGTTGTATAGCTTGGAGGCACTAGAAGAAGGAATATAAATCATTCCAGACTTAATCTAGAATATTCTCTAAAGTACTGGGAAGCCTTTAAGTTAATAGGGCATATATATTCTAGAACATACAAATAAAGGAGAGTAAAATTGTAGCATTATAGCATAATAGTATGAAAAATGCTCTACAGAACTTTAAAAAATAGGAAACAAGGAAATGTGACAGTATGTCCAAGAAGAAAATATTGGCATAGGGGACCATGGTCTAGATGGTTGTGATTTTACAAAGTAATTTTTCAGGGGGAGGGTAGTTCATAAGTAGAACAGTTTCACCCGAAAGTGTAGAAATGTATTTATGCATTGGACAAGGTAGTCTGAAAATAAACTGTGACCAACAACCAAATAATGTTTGTCTAGATAAAAAAAGCAGACCAGATGGCAAAAATGGTTCTTATTTCCTGTTCTATTACTTCCTGTAGGGCATTTTTTTTAAGTGTCCATCATGAAGCCTATGGATGCCTACCCCTTATTGTTTAAGCTCTTATCCTCAAATTTATTTAGATACACATAAACTCGGGTGTATTCTACAAACCCACCCTACACAGCTTATGTGCTACTTATTTTTTAAAAGAAATATAAAAAATTGATGGCAATATTTTCATGATACGGTTCCCTTTAGATTTGCATCCATGAAGCAAGTGTTCCATAGAGTGCTTAGCGGTTGCAGTCTTTGCATATTTAAATAGTATGGATATACATAAAGCAGTGTAAACAATATTTTTTTAATTGAACAAGTTTACAGTAAATTTTGTACCAAACCTGCACCATATTTAACATGCTGGCTCTAAGCCCCAGTACAGCGGGTCAATGTATATATATATTCTTTTTAATCAGTCTTTCTATACACTGTTGTCTTTTTTTTGTCTATGGTATCTATTAAAGAATGCAACCTTAAAAGGATTATAAATCAAAGTTTCTTTAAGTCATCTGTTAACATGTCTCAACAAAAAAATAAAAAAGGATTAAAGAAAAATGGTTCCCATAAATTTTCAATACATACTCTTTCTGTACATGTCTCTTACTTTAAAAAAAAAAGAAAAAAAAAGAAAAGAAAAATCGAATTTCAAGAAATACAGTCATGGAATATTCTTGCAGGCATATTTGCTCCCATTTACATGTCGAGTCATCAAAATTAATAAAAAGTAGTTGGTCGATAACATCAGTGCCAGCACTACCAGCTAATACAGCATCGTCATTGTATTCTCTGACAGTTTGTGCATAAGCGAGTCTCCAATCCACCACAAGTTATAAAAGACCCCCACGGCTTCCCTTAGAAAGCTGAAGCTTACTAGTCATTTGTGGGTGCAAGTTGAAGCTGATTGCAGAGCAGTTAAGCTAAATTCTAAGCAATAAATGATTCAAGTCATCTATTTTGTCCCGAAATGCTACCTGTAGTTACACAGTTATGCTTATTAGGACTGTAGTAAATTTAGCATCAAAGAGAATAATACAGAAAAGACAGCAGCAGAAGCATTATCTAGTATTTATATATGTTATCAACATAACACAGCAGTAAAAGGCATAAATGCATATTAATGGTACCATGTCTAAAAATTACTGAAGTACCTATTTAGTGTATTGGATATTCTTTCCATGGAGTGCTTGCTGTATCTACAACAGCTTAGTAACGTGTGAGTGAGTACAGTTAATTTCTATTGAATAAATAACTTATTTATGTACTATGTGAAATCAATGGAAATATTTTAATATATTTTCAATGCATGCTTTCATTGTGCCAAAGTTACCTTGAAGAACATACACAGCTCATGCTTTTCTTTTTAGGCAGAAAGATGACGCCAAATATAACGGCCTAGATGTACTAAGTTGTGAAGTCTCTCCGGTGAATTAAACTCTTATAATTCACGTGTTATTCCATGAAGCCTTTTTTTTGGTTGGAGACATCTTAGTGCATTAAAGGGTTCAAAGCATAACAAAAGAATTGGACAGCTTTCTCTCTAAAGAGACTTTTTAATCCTAGGAAATCTAGGCCAACGTGTATCATCTTCCTCTATAGAGAAAGCGTGTTCTCCATTTATTTCAGAAATATAAAGCTTTCAATGTCAGGGGGTAATCTTTGACATTTAAAATAGTCCAGAAATAAATAAATAGAAGCATAAAGCATTCAAATCTAGATGTACAAAGACAGTTATGGAATTCTTATATATTGTATCGCATAAAAAAAAAATCAAACAAAAAAAAAGGATTGTGAATGAAATATATTGCTTATTTTTAAGCAGCTATTTACACAATAAAAATTAACTGTACCCTGTAGATTCAGAAACAAAATGATGTACAACATAGTATAAGCTCTTATAAAAAGACAGACATGACTTAGTAACGAAGTATCTTAATTTTTTAAGTACCCTCCCCAAGCATAAATGAATAGTATAGCCGTCTTTCTCAACCTGTTACATACAATGTTTACATATTCATCCCCTTCCCACAAATAAAGTGCTCTGTCCATGGCAGACCATAGGAGATATGCAACAGGAAAAGCCCATTTATGAACTACTATATATAAAAATTTATATTTTGCTTTTCTTGGGTCTTGCAGAGAAGGAAAGTGAAATGACCTTGATCATTTTCTGTCTCTTAATACACATATCCTTCATTGTATGGGTGAGAGTTGCAATAACCGCCATCCTGCATGTAGGGCATGTTTTCATCGAAGTGGGACAGTGGCACAGTGTCCTCTTCATTGATGTGCCGTTCCATATCGGTCTTCAGTAATGGTCGTTGATTATCTGGAAAGGCCATTGAGAAAAGAGCTTCTGGGTCGCAGACAAATTTGTACACGTATCTCTCTCCAGCAACCTTGGAAATAGGGGGGAGAAAAACAAATATCTAATTTTACTAAAAAGTACATAATAATTTTGTGGTCATGTACAGAATTTGTCTTTTTCATAACATTTAATAGCATGGGAAAAAAAAAAGACAATTACATATAAATATTTAAAACAATGCCTAGAAATGGTTAACTAAAATGGAAAATTGAATTAAACTCATAGTGGGAAAAATGGCTTATTAAATAAGCATTTACATCTATTCAATAATTCCATTAGGCTGGAAAAAAATATCTCTAATCTCCCTGGTCTTACCTTCTGCATTATTCCCTTCTCATAATAATATCGCAGCGAACGGCTAAGTTTATCATAGTTCATGGCAGGTCTGTTTTTCTGAATGCCCCAGCGACGTGCCACCTGCCACAGAATGAAACCACAATTTAATATATAAGCAAAAAAACATTGCAGAAAAGAAAAGAATTTGGTAAAGAGTTGATTTCTGGACACAAGAATCCAAGCAATTTTTTTTTTGTAGATAAATCAACGTTCACATGTATGTCAGTGTTACAAAGGATATTTTTAAGCATTTTTAATATATATTGTGTAAGACACACATTTTTAGAGGGATTTCGTTCATGTCCTTGCCGATTAAAATAATCAATACAAAATAAATCCGCACCTCCTCTGGCTCAATGAGTTTAAACTCCATTCCCCTGCCTGTCCATGCAATGAAGTGAGAGTTCGCTGGGTCATCAAGGAGTGCCACCAAGAACTGCCACAACTGAAGTGAACCTCTCCTCTGATATGTAGGCCCCTCACGGTACAAGCCTGGCTCCTGCTTAATGTCACCTGTAAAAGAAAAAGAAAAAAAAAATTGTATGAATTTTATTTAACATGGTTATTAAATGGAATAAAAAAAAATGTTGGTTTCTATTGGCACAGAACTTTATTACACATCAGTCTGTAAAAAAAAACAAACTTCTCATGCAACAACGATCAACCAAACTACAGAGATATAACGGCAAAGTAAAGTCTATGTTGTTGGGTTTCAGAAAACTTTAACAAGCAACTAATCAAAAGTGATGCTGCAAAGGATCCTGACTGCGTGAGCAGTTTTTAAAACACAATGACTAATTCTCCAGACCAGCACTCCCAATTAGCTGCTCATTCTGTACTCCAGTTGACCCACTAACTGTTGATGCCTGTCACAATCACATGGCAAGATTGATTAACCCTTAAGTGCCGCAGTAAAAATGTCTCCTTGTGAAGCACTGCCTCTCTGGATGTTCCAGTAAGTCGGTCGGTATGACACAGGTGCTGACTAGTCATTTTCCAGTTGCTGATCACCCATACATACAAGATGTTAAATGCACCTGTTCACTGTTCATATGGTTGCACATATTGTTGTTCGAGGACTGCAACAAAACACATGCAAGGCCCGTCATTTTCTAAAAAGATTATAGAGGCCTCGGGAAAGTTATTTCTTGTATTATACGTATATTTCTTGTATTATACGTGTAAGTTGAGATTTGCATAGTAAGGCTCATGTTCAGGACATAAAGCTATGTACTTTCTATGTTTATCCCCTAACCTGGTTTGTATGACAAAATATGCAAACATCTAACATCAGACTTTGTCGCACAGTCTGTTACAGCTTTTTCTAGTTTTCATGTTTAGCTTTAAACAAATAATTTTTCAAGGCTGGTAAGTATTCATATGGATTGGCACATTTGTGGGTGGGGGGTGCACTATTTCAGGGTGGGGTGCGTTGATTCATGAGGATGAGAACCACCCCAAAACATACCTCCATTGCACAATTCATTTCCAAAGATAAAACCATTTTAATACTATGCGTGTTAATGCACATTATAGCTGAGTGGTTCCTTAATTTTTGTGATGCCCCCTTGCAAATGCATTTGCCCCTTTTTAAGTTCCTATGATTTTGCCATTCAGGAGATGTGTCCACCTTCAATCATCTACTGTGCTTTCAACGTCCCTCAACTCCAGAGCTGGCTCAGCAAGGATGGGGGGGGGCATTAAGAAGAGCGGTCCCATAAATAATGTTTCAAACAAATGCTTGCTTCACCCAATGGAGCTTGCAGAAGAACGCTTTATACCTACTCCAAGTGTCCCAAAAATCGGATTTTAGGGTTACATTTAACCTAGAGGCTGCACCCATTTCAAAATTCCTCAAATCATATCAAAACCCAACAATTTGAAAGGGTATTTTAAAATCTCTTCCAGATGAAATGCATAATTGCATTAACACAACGCACTGCAAAAGCTTACAAGTGTCCCCCTCATGTGCCTCTACATAAATATGTTACACATGCAAGTTCCCCTAAAAGAACCCCAAGAAAAAAGAATAGATTTAACATATTCAGATGCGTTCCATAATGTAGTGACCAAGCAAAGGGACGCATATAAACATCTTAGATTTCTGAAAATAATATATTACACCAGCAACAATATTTACGTTAAAGGCTACCATTTTTATCCACATTGTGTTTAAAAAAAAAAACAACAATATACAGTAGGAAAAATAGAGAATTGGTGAGAGGTTTTAGAGCTCCTGGCAGAATCGGGATATTGATAGACTTCTCAATGTCAAACAGCACCACATATGCTGTATGAAAACATACATACCATCAAACTTCTCAGGAACAACGCACGTGTCGTCAAAGAACTGACGGGGCCCCTTCTCAAACATGCAACCTACGATTGAAGCAGACACACGGAACATCACATATAAACTCAAGATATATAGATCACTTGGTTACGCATGTAAGAAACATATTACATATACATACCCTCTACTCCATTGGGATGAGGAAGGTAAGCTTCTTGCCTCATGTAAATGGAATGGCAGCTAGGCACTTCTGTAAAAAGAATATAATCACGTTAATCAAAGGAGTGCCTGGGATTGAAAGCGTGCGGGTTATCAATGAGACAAGCTGCAGACAGAAGAGTAACAGAAAGGGACATAAGTTCCAGCAAAAGGCAACCTGTCAACACATTGTTAACGCTTTCGCAGACACACGCACATGGCTCTGCAGACTGAAGCTAGAACATAAGGAACATTGATTTCATCTAACACAGTCACTTGAACTCAAACTTTCAGCATAATCAACCTTGCTAAAGGTCAACTCCTTTGGCAATCACATTTTAGTTAAATGGCATTTTTTTTCTTCTTTTAATAATCAACGCTATCTTTTTTTTTTATAGTTCTATAACCTATCCTTTTCAATGTTAATTAAGTTCCACTAATTCCACACAACTATTAAAATATAATTATTGTTGGAGCTTCCACATAGTGGCAGGATGCACGGTTACATTGATCACGAGGCTGTCACTCACAGGTCCTAGGTCACTTATATAAAACATCTTAAAATTGTAAAGGCACTGCACTCCTAATAAGTTAAAATCCCATATTTTTCATATTTCACGGTAATGCAACATGCTATAAAAGTGGCCCATGTATACAGTGAAACCCCCTTCGCCTCGGATGACCTCTTCCAAAATGGTTTTATGGATGATCCATTCCAGAATATTTTGCCACAAAATGTATACATTGGCACAATCACAGTTTTGCACCAAAAATATTGGAGCTGTAACACATTTAGAAATCACCCCTGTTGAGCTTAGTCTAACTCATGGTTAATGCTGAACAGATTGCGCTTACTGGTGTTACCACGGAGCGTTCCCAATGTCGCCGCTCCTGCCGTCACTCCTAAGAGTGCACCGACAAGTGACAACAGCCACAAAGTAAACAGCAACACCCACGGAAACATGAAGGTTTTCGCCTAACTCCACTCCCATCCTTATAATGGCTTCCTCAACCAATCAACATCTTAGGAACAGGGCAGAGACCCGTAAATGGGGAGGAGTAATTATGCGGACCCTGAGAACATGAAGTCAAATACATTTCCGCGTGGTATTCATTAGTTGGAATGTTAAATAATAGTTTATATATGATGTGTGTATTAACACTATTACATATGTCCATTACGTATGAAACTATAAAATGGATAATTTGGGGAAAGTGTCAGATCCGCAATACGGGCCCCCCCTTTCAGCTTTCTTCTTGCATCAATGTATTAAATAAGTATAGCTGGGGTGTTCTCAGATGCCCACCGACTCACAACTCCACGTCCTGGCAGGTGCTTCTGTTTCAGGTCCACCTACGCCTGCAGTCGCTTACTTATAAATCTTGAGACTTTTTACAGGCACTTCGCTAGAGGCCGATAACCCAGGCAACTCAGATGATGCCTTTATGAAGATCCAACTCCCTGTAGATTACCCAGAGTCCTGTTACTCAAAAGGTCTAACCGTTAATTTATGGCTATCAGAGTGGGTCAGGGCCTAATCAAATTGCAGAAACATTTCCAAAGTGATTATTCAATCAAATGACTAACATGGTTAATTAGGAGCCATAAACATTGCTCTGAAGTTCATCAAAGTAATGACTTGCCCAGAAAAATTGCAGCTAATTAAATTGCCTGCTGCTTTGATTTTTACCTTATCTAATAACAAGTCACATCAATGAAATTTAGCATTTACAGTTTCAAACTGTACTAAATGTTGATGCAAAAACACAGAACTATTTGCACCGGTTAAACGGGGTTACTTCAAAGCAAACAATTAGCGGACGCTGAAGACTAATTGTATCTCTCCTTCTGATTAAGACATGGCTAAAGCAAAGCAAATGTAATTCTGGCTATCTTCAATCCACTTCTACATCTGTGATAAAGTAGATTATCGTGAATTGGCATTATCACTAATTCAACAGACTAAATACCATACGTACGTCGTGCAAAAAGAAATTCAAAATTGAATTTGTCGCTGGTTCACCCCTTATAAACATTTCCGACAGCATTCTCAACAAAAAACTATATGTTAAGGAAAAAAACAAAAACTAAAGAAAAAGTAAAAAGGGATATTAATATTGTATATGGTATATATATTTGTACTGGTCAAAGTAATATGAAGTCAAATTAAAAAATACTATTAGACACTTCTCTAACACAAGAGATTAAGCAGGAAAACCATGCAGATGTGGGTAATTTGAAGACAGTTTGATTAATACCAGCTTAGACGGGTCAAACCAGTTGTTTTACTTTTTTATACCACCAGGTTTTTTTGTTTTTTTTAATTTACTTTGTTGTTTTTCAATTTTTTTTGGTTTTTTTTTTTTTTTTTTAGCAAATATAAAACTGGGCTTTCTTTCTAGTAAATCCCTTAGGCTAAGATTTATTTTTTTGTGAAAAGACATTCAGGCCGAATTGTTTTTTTTTTTAAAGTCTGGTATAACTCTATGCATCCGAATACATACATTTTTTTATATTTATGCCAAAATAACTTGATAATCCGTAACGTGATAGAGACAGGGCCTCGGCGATTTTACAGGGGCTTATTTTCAGCAATGAATAAAAGCCCCCTTTTGCCCCTTGCTCGCAGCTGCACGTCTGCTACTAAACACTGTGGTCCACCTGTGCGGCTACTACACTTTCCAGTCTGTAAGCTGCACAAACAGATCGTGAATTGAATGACATTTGAATGGAATTCAGACCAACCGGTTCCTGTTTATCTTTCGGAGTTTAGAACGCAGTCTTGTCGTTCACCATACATTAGCAGCACAGCGAGACTATAAAATGGAGTCATATAACATATTGGCAGAGCCAATGAATATGAATCATTGCTTAAGTTATCTGGCAGCAGAGGAGATGATGGAACACTACACCCTCCAGCTAGCTCTCTGTTATTGAACAGGGTTTTTTTTTTCACCTCCTCGGTTTTATGAATGAAACTTCAAGCTATGCTAAGTCCATTCATGCAGAGACATTGCATGCAAGGCCCAGCCCTTGGGGATCAATCAGTCATAGGTAAGACTCACGTGACCGCTTTAAGGCAGTCTTCAGACATCCATTATGGATTTAAAATGTAGCATGTGTTCATTTGACCTTTGTTAATGCACAAGGAGTAAATCCAGGCTGTGCTCTCAATTCTCAAATCAAATAACCAGACAATAGCACTTACAGTAACTGTTGATCTCCACAATATTTATGTACTGCCTTGGAAATCTACTCTAACCTAACACAGCTTTCTTGGTAAACGTTAATGCCAAAATATATATGTCCTGAGACAACGTATGCTTAAGGGGGTAAATGATCAAATAATAAAGCATATATCAAAACCTACCATCTATTCAGGCTTAACTGTTTTTATGTATTGTATTTATTGTGTTTTTACTGATATGTTTACTCTTGTTCAATGACATATCACTTATTCTTAATCTAGAAAATGGTATTTGCTTATAGAGATTGCCACACTGATCCTCTATAACCTGGCAGCTTGTAGACCGCGGACCCTCATCCCATGCTAAGCCACACTGTGACCGGTCTCTTGGGTCCTGGAACTGGAAGCTCCAGTGTGTCTGTGGGATCCCGGCACAGTTGTGACACGGGCAAAAAAAAGCTGCGCGGCTCTGAGGTGTGCAGACACCCAAGCAGTCAGTTGTGATATCCTTTGGGTGTCCCAACGATCAATGTAAATGATCTGGAACTTGCACAAAGCAGAACTACCCACCATTTTATTTGGAAGAGTGGCATATACTTAATGGGATTTTAACAATATGCTGTTACTATCAACGGTTGCTTTGGTGCATCCTAAACTTAACTCTTTCTCACAAGGACAATCTCTTAGAGGTCAGCAGGTGGCGCTCCAGTAGAGCAACAGCAAATGTAAAATAATTAAAAACTTTATTTTTTTAATACACATAAACATGTATTTTTACAAAGATTTCTACAAACATCACAGATATTTCTTTCCCAAACCTGAGAAAAGTCATTACATTCTTTCATTTATAAAGCAAAGGTTTTGGACTTGACATGACAATCAACATCCTAAGACCTAAAACTGAAAGTATAGAGGGTTTGAAAAATCTAGGAGCACGTTTCTCCTCTCAATACTAACATACTTACACACACACACGGTAACGTAACATATTCACACACTCATTCACCTCTACTTCTGTTGGCTTAGGACAGCTCTTCGGCTGCCTGCTCCCTAGTGGTCCTTACAATGCTGCTCGACTGTGGAAACAATGCCATCTCCTCATGCTCAAACTCGACATGCTGGGGCTAAAGGGAACACGGGCCAGTGGTATGTGCCGCATGCCAGGCTGGTGTTGGCGGTACTGGGGAGGGAGCGCCTACAGCAATGTGGGTGCCTCCGTTATGCAAAGAAGAGTGCTTCCCCGCACAGCCCTGGTTACAGGAAGCAATTGCTTGTTGACCTGGCGCCTGGGGTTTGTTGCGCCTTGCTGAACAGAACACAGCGTCATGGTATTTACACTCCTACTTTATGTGCATACCATTGGGAACAGCAACGTAACTTCCTGTTTGCGCTGGTTACCCATCGCCACTGGCACACTTTGAATGGGGAGTGAGGAAGATGGAGCTCTGGTTACTACTCATATATCCCTCAATTACCAATAACAACTATTTTTAATAGTGTCACTACGTAGCACCATATACATAGTTATGAATAAATACAGTCCTGAATAAAAATAGCCCTAGATGACAAACAAAAAGATATATAACAATTTAAATGTATTCATAAATAAGCCAAGAAAAAAAAAGTCTAAAATATACTAGAGGCCCTTCTTGACATTTTGAAAATGCCTTGCAAGACTAGCTACCAAGAACAAAGCAATCACATGTTCCACGTTCACCAAGTCAATTATGTATATAATTCAATTGACTAGGTTTCTACCCGGCTCTAATCCGTACGTAGGGTTATATGAGGTTTTTGCCTAGCACTTGTGTTACAAAAATGTATTTATCTAATGGTGACTTTTTTTAATTATAGGAGTAAAAACAAGATTTAGAACGCATGAATACGTAATCTACCCAAGTACAAGAGTTTTTGCTTTCATGAACAAAACCATTTGTGTCTTGCATATACAAAAGGGGAATTTAACACTATTTAAAGGACAGTGTCCTCCAAAACAAAGATAGTCTTTGTACCTACAATCCTTTGTTGGTTGTTTCTTTGTAAATTTACACTTTGTGCAATTTCCTTGAATTAATCTCTGTGCCCCACCTTAAATTGTTGCATAGCCACCCAAGAGGGAGGAAAATACAAAATAAGATAAGGGCTAGTTAAAAAGAAAAGGATCATTTTATTTCTGATTTACGTTTCAGCTCGCGGTTAATTTAAGGTTATGTTTTATTTGCAATAATAAGGAAGCATGGTCTTAACAGTTCAATGCATTAAAAGAAGCATGGCGACAATTGAAAAGCTTTGTGACCCATGATTAAGTAGAAAGCAACCAGCAAGTTCAGTGGAGCATTCAAACAAATCAGAATAGGTGCTTACAATCATTCTCATTTTCTTTCCGCACATAACACGAAATATATTAATTTTAATAACCAGGTATTTACAAAAATACAGCTATGAGTATCATTTAAAGACTTATCTAAATATTTAATAACGTGCATACAAATCACCGATTGGGTGGCTCAATTTCTAGCTAACACATTGAATTTTCCATATATTTTGGTATTAATCACAAATAAGGTGACCACAGAAGTTCCATAACTTATTTTTAAAGAATGGCTCAATGTACATATCGCGCAGGTTTACATTTCTAAAAAAAAATTTATTTATTTTTTTTATCACAAGTACTACAGTGATAATTCAGAGGTCCATCACGCTTTCCCTAAAAGTTTATTTTTTTTTCTTAAACAAAACAACTTATGTTGTCATCCTCTTTAGCGTCTGAATACAATTTGTCTTACATACAAAATGTCTCTTATGGTTAAGATGTTCTTGACTTCCTAAAGTCAGGAAGATGGTCAAGATGTGTTGTATGTACTTTTTTTAAAATTTTTCTATCTTTCTCTCATTTATCGTGAAAAATTACTTAATTATATCAGTTCACTTGAAAGCATTCTCCTTTACTAAAGCCACACACCCCGACACTGGAAATCCAAGACAGATCTCATCTAACAGCTTCATATATTGGAGTGAGAATAAACAAATGGCTATTCTACAATAAGCAGAGACAAAATAACCCCTATTAAGCCTTCTGAAAAACAGGACACATAAAGAATATATTTAGTTTGGTGAAGCTATGCTTTATGACAGAGAACTCTCCAAGGTGTCAGATACAGTTTAATAGTATAGAGTTCGGAAAATCTGTCATGTTAGGTTCAAACCGACATCCCAAAACCAACGCACGGCAGCGGAAAGGTCATTCCGACTCTCTGATCTCAAACTTTCCCTTTGAGACAAGGCTTCAAGGTCAACTACTAGCACCAACACTTCTGTGTAACAATCTACTGTAAAGTGTAGACTGTCATTCTTTTTTTTTTATAGAAGTAGGAAAATTAGAACTTTAGAAAGGAATAAACGGCAAGATGCTGTACCGAATTAACTGCTATACAGACTAGAAAATGTGAAGCCAACAGAAGGCTTAAGTAACTTTCATTCCATAAACAAAATGCATGTACTATGACCCCTGGAGAACTAATAATTTTGAAGGACAGATGGCAAGAGCACAAGGAAAAAAAAAGCAACCCACAGATATTGACAGAGTTTTTGGGACATAAGATTACAGCCTCTTAAATGCAGGGAATTTGTGGCCAAGAAAAACACTCTCCAAAGCCCACACATTAAAATTGCATGAGTTTTGGTTTTGATGGCCGGTACAAAATTAAACACTCATTATTATTATCATTTAGTCTGTAAAAAAAACACACAATTTTGATTTTGCCTAACTCCTTCAAAATAGCATGATCCTTCACATACAACAATTGACATAGGAAACAAAATGTTTTGTTTTTCACCCAGCGGTTGGCATGGAGCCAAAACTATTCTCTACAGCTAACAATACGTCGGCCTCTGAATTTATGAACAATATCAACATAAGTGGGAAAATATTCACATTAATTAGCAAAGTAATCTCAATACTAATAAGATGTTTTACACAAGAGCACAAGTCCAATTTAATATACAGCTATAAATACAGTAAGCAATGCCTATGGTCTACTCCATCACTATAACCATTCGAACAGTCATACAGTTGTTCTCTTTAGAAGTTCTATGTTCCTCAAATGCATCGGATGTGGTTCTAAATACATTATAATGAATGTTTTGAGAAAACGATTTAGGAATGTAAAGGATCATTTTAACTAAGGTGTCACAACACAGTAATATATTAGTAAGCGTTTTCTATAATCTGAATTAATTAGTTAAGCCATTAGAACAGGGATCCTCAAACTCGGCCCTCCAGCTGCTGCAGGACTACATCTCCCATACTCCTCAGCCAGCCCCTTAGCTGAAGGAGCATTATGGGAGATGTAGTCCTGCAGCAGCTGGAAGGCCGAGTTTGAGGATCCCTGCATTAGAATATATGGTGACGTTCCTACAGAGGCATAGCGCTCAGTACCATGGGTCTCATGCCAGGCTCTGTATCTGTGCTAAATAAGACCATGTAAATTATTACTACATCACGGCCCGTTTTCCCCGAGAATCTTTTTGAAGTCCATTTTACCATCTACGAATCTAACAATTGCGGATTTCAGAATACCCAATGTAAGGGTACTGTTTCGGTGAGTTTTCAGAGTAGCATTTCACATGGCACATCACGGAAAAACATTAATTACCTGAGTCATAAGCGAAATCTCTAGGTTCTTGCTTTATCATGATAGGCGGAGGGTAGGTTTGGTTGGGTGTATTTCCAACCATGGGGTTGTGTTCATACACTGGATCATGATATTCTTGTTTAAATCCTTGTGGAGGAAACTGAATGCTTGGCTCGGACATCTGTCTCTGGTACAACGGACGTCCTTCCCTTGGCATGGCAGGCAGGGGTGGGAAAGAATTGCATGGCTCAGAAAGTTGCCGGCGAAATCTATTTTGTTTTTGATAAATAAAAAAAAACAAAAAAAAAAACAGGATAAGGTTAGGAGATTCTTTTGCACATGGAAAAAAATACGGTAACTTTTTTTTATTATTATTTGAGCCCAGTGTCAGTCTATGCAGCACAACTAACTCAAAACTAAATGAAAGAATACACTCTATCTTTTAGCTCAACAAGTTAATACACCTTCATGGACCACTATTGCTCCCTGCGACCATGAAACAGGTAATCTACATTCACTACAATTAAGAAAGACAATGTACCCTATGGGTCCATGTTAAAAATAACAAAATATATTGGCCTAGCCATTTTAGTAAGTAAATAAATACATAATGATATGACATTTTACCACGACAATTTGCTTTTCGTGGGACAGGTCTTGGGAATTACCAGCTCCCTTGATACGGTGAACTTATTTCTCGAAGAAGATCGTCTTAAATTCATATGCATAAACATTTCATATAAATGCCATTCCATTTTTCTGCTTGATTTGATGTTCTTTATATGCTGCAGTACCTTTTTTAGTTGCACTTAGCAGAGCAAGGTCTGAATGTTCTATCTGCCTGATTTTTCAAGTGAACTGATATAATTAAGTCATTTGTTTTTCTCTTGGAAAAAAACAAATTGACATCATCAAACAGTCATGATATCTTCCCTAATTGACCCTTTCCTGGCTGACTGCTGCAGGTTTGTACATTAACTATTAAATGCATTTTCCCTAAGAAAAGCGAATAGAAATAAGTCTATTTCCACAAACTCAATAGTTAGGCAACTTTCAAGATGGACCAGGTTTAATCAAATTCATATTCCATCGCAAATCAGGAACATGTACTATGACATAAAATCTGCAACAAGCTTTTGCATCCAAAGTATTTGATTTAAAAACATTTGCCAATATAGTAGCATTTCAGGCAGTGTTACAAGGATTTGCATTGCAAACTATATACAAAATAAGAATTTCCATACTTCTGTGTGGATTAAACATATACAAACGAGTATCAGTGTGCCCTACCT
Source organism: Spea multiplicata (assembly GCA_009364415.1). Lineage (NCBI taxonomy): Eukaryota > Metazoa > Chordata > Amphibia > Anura > Pelobatidae > Spea > Spea multiplicata. Next base: position 79,930 of record VKOC01000825.1, on the reverse strand, counting down.
TTGCATTCTAGTTCTCTTTCCAAGTTAAGACTTTTTTTATTCATGTTACCATTTCTACACAGAGACTATTTTTATATATGAAACATTTCTACCTATTCCTTCCATGGATTATACCTAAACCTATTACACGTCTACTGAAAAAGAAAATGAAAAAAAAACAAAAAAAAAACTTTGTATAGAGCAAAGAGTTAAAATCGACATTAGAAGGTAATTCTAAGTGTTCTGTTGCGATACATGATTGTGTATGTTAAAAATATAAATATTAAAACGTGTATTTGTTGTTCAGATCACGCTGCATTATTTTTGTGAATTTAGAAGTCTTTTTTACCTGTGGTCCATGGAATAGCTGTTGTCGGGGATGGGCTGTGATGGAGGAAGAGGAGTTGGGAAAATTCTGTCTGGTTTTGGGGTCTGAGCTGCAGTGGGTGATGCATGATGCAGAGGGGACACAGGAGTGCTTGAGGGTGTTGGTGGGTTTGAGGGCCTCATTCCAACTTGTGGTTTCTGATCATAGGCACTGCAAAATAAAAACCAACAATTAAAAAAAATAAGACCGCCGCAATCACGCTAAGTAACACAGGTCAAAATGATTAAAGCTGGAGACATTTACATATCAAAGTAAAGAGCAGAAAGGTAACCTGATCTCATACCTAATATACCTACAAGTCACAATCCATTCTTCCCTGGATGAACGGCATAATGTAAATCACTTTAAAAGCCTGTCTGGGCTATGCTAAACAAAAATGCATTACAGTAAAGAAAGCAAAGGTTAAAAAGCTTTTTCAAAACACTCTGCTGAAAAGCATTATTTTTCATGTAAAGGAACGAAAAGCCAAGGGCCCCAAAAGAGCATCATAAATTATATATATAAAAAAAAATGGCAACTTCAAGATGAGTAAATTAGAAAGGTGTCTTAATCTCTTTAGATGGAGATTGTGAACTCATCTGCTGAGTTTGCATAGAAGGCACCAATAGATTCAAAAGCCTCAGCTGCCGCGTTATAGATAATTCTTCAATTGCGGTAGCAGGCATCCTAAACTCTTTCTTACCACAAATACATTTCTTTGGGCATAATGATAGCATTTGCTTTACAACATGGACAATTGTGCACATTTATTTAGATGCTCTTTCTTTTGGATACCTGTATATTAAAAATTCAAGTAGTAAAATATGGAGCCAAAACGGAGCACTTAAAGCAGTACGCAAAAAGCAATGCTTTCAAGGACCAAAAACGCAGATACTTTTTAATTCTAATCGGCAGTAAGTACGCAGAGTTACTTTGTAGGCAATACAATAACGTCGGCTTGTTTGGTCAAGTGGGACACTTTATTATTTGAGTCTTAAAAAGCTTGTACCGTCAGTCAGTACATTAAGAAACAATACTTCATGTGTCAATAGTTTGCCCATCCGACCATTAAAAAGTAAACAAGCCACCGTGAAGAGACTACATCTTGTAAAAAAAAAATTAAAAAAATGAAAAAAGTTATTATAAAACATATTCGTGAATATAAAATAAAACAATACTACATATTACATTTATTTTTAGAAATATTTTCTAAATGTATCATTACGCAAAGCAGAAATACGAAGTTGGTGGCTTAGTGAATGAATCCCTATTTCCTTAAAAATTACTTCATAGCCACATAAAATATTATAGTGCTTTAGAGCCCTTGGGGAGATAGTTGCAGGTGCTTTATGGGAGGTAAAAGTTATAAGGGGTTGTGGCCCAAAGAAGCATTTGATATATAGGTGGTCCTTGCAGATCGCAATCCTGCAAATATGTAGGGTTTTTGGATTAGTTCCATAAATATACGACCCATAAATCTCCCGAACCAAAAGTAATTATTTATGGGGAATAACCCCGGAGAAGAACAGAAATTGACACATTGCACTAAATTTACTAAAATCTATTAAAGACCTCAAATAATATCCCCAAAATAAAAGCAAAACACAACAAAAGACATGCCAAAACGAATCGTTTTCTAACGCGGTGGCATAGTTCCCATTTAAAACACACACTACACACAATTCCTTTTACCTGACATTGTACAGGCACTTCTCCCCATAGCTGAACTTGAATGGCTGTTCTTGGCTGCAAGCAGGGTTTTGTTCAGAGCAGGGACTGTGGGGTTCTTTCTTGATTTTTAATGGTACACCATGGAAAGCCACTATGGAGAGAGAGAGAGAAAAAAAGTATAAAAGATTATTAATGATGCATTTATGCTCAAAAACTACAAACATAGCAAGCATCGCTGCACTCTCACCAAGAACCGAGATTTCAACAGAACAATCCTGCAGTAAAAACACATTACGATGCCGTAAATAGATAAGGACAGTCCCATTACGAATGCTACTCATAAATAATCAAAATAATGTTTCTTCAAAATTTAGCGCAAATGTAGTTTCAACTTTTGTATAGCTGTATTTCTGCTATGTCCTCGGTCCTATATGATGCCATTTATACTAATATTAAATATGAGCGTCTTGACAGCGGTCCCTTGTAGCTAATTTGTGAAGGGAAAATTTCAGTGCTGGAAAGGAGTAGAAGACCACATCCTTTTTGTGAGGATCTATTTCTTTTAGACTATAGCCTTCAACATCTGAATTATTAGGACGGATGTGTGTAGAGTGAGTACAATACCATTTACTTACAATGTCAGTGTTTTCTATATATAACCCATACAATGTACTTAGTTAAGAGTCATTTTCAATTTTGGGCAATACAAATGTTCCTGCATTGATCTTTTAGATACTGGGGGGGGTAAATGTCTGTATCCCTTCACATTTGAGCCCAACATCGTATTAGATGATTTTAATTAACTATTTTGACGAGAGTTGCTCTATTTCATGCTTTTCAAGTGTTTCATAGGGAAAAATGATCACGTTGTGAACGGAAATGTATCTCAATTCAACCCGAGCGAGTTGCAAGTGGAGATGATTTTCCACTTAAAATGTATGTACTCAAATTATTAATTGTTTTATCACATTTCACGGCGCTGTACAATGGATACAAGAGGTGGACTTGAGCACTTAAGCTGGCTTAAAACTCAAGATGTTGCATTTCTGCCCCCCCCCCCAAAAAATCAACCCCTTGCTTGGACCACCATGCTTCCAGTGCCAATGAATGTTCTTCTCTATCAGACCCTGTGGCTTATAAGGCTACATAGGGTCCTGACCGCTCTCTCTTCCCCATCCAGTACATGGAGTGTTAGGGAATAACTGGTAATAAAGCCCAGTTCCTCTTAACTCGCACACTGGGCTGTGGAATGGGAAGATATATATTTTTTTTTATGAAATAAGGAGCCTGTACAAACTGTTCCAGATTGAACCACATGGACACAGTGGTAATCTGTGCATGCCGAAGCTTACCATCTTGTGTGCAAACGATAAACATGTATTTGAATGTCGCATGCTGGATCACAAATTCAAGATGCAAAACAAAAGACAACATTCACAGAGACACAGAAGGAAAGCCAAAATGATTTTGCTCATTCTGAAACCTTATCGCGTTATGAATGTGTGTATGAAGGTCTCGTAGATCATTGCAGCGCACATTATACGCATCGACATAGACTTAATATGCCACTGTTCTCCTCATACACTAAAAAAGACAAAAACTAAACTAAATAGCAGCAGTTCTTTCCTGGCCCTCCAGATGGGTAAACACCGCAAGGCCAAATAGATTTTCTAAAAGCCTGCAGTGTCCGATCGGTTCATGCTAAAGGAAGTCTGAAGAGAATTAACATTAAATGACATAGTTCTTTTAGCATGTACGCAATTCAATATCAATTAAGATTATACATCATTCATATGCTTTAGTCAATTTCACCAGACTGGCTAGTGGACGGCAAGAAAAACTATTAGATAATTTAATTTCCTGTGGTCAGTATTCCCATATGGATCATATGTTACAAGAGAATAAAAGCACCAAATTGTGCTTCTTAAAGAGGCAAGATTTTTTTTTTTCACATGATGAACTCTTCTCTTTTCTTTCAAATTAAAATCCATGAAAAAATAAAAAATCAGCACCTCAATTATGATGGTGCTTATATATTATATATATATAATATATATATATTAATAAAAAATAATTTACACACACACACACACACATATATATATATATATACATATTACTATTACATCCTGGAAATTCTATAAAGTGTTCAACTTTAAGATGCAAAATCTGCATTAAAAAAAGTAGAGTTTTTTTGGCATTTCAAACTAGCATATGTATTATACATGTTACTATGTAGGATGTTTGGATTATTCTTCAACACAACATCTTGCATTCAGTTTCCCAAAGCGTTAGAAAATAAACAATATTTGGTGTACTTTAAGAATTTCCATGAGTAGCAACAGTGCCATATAAGATAAGGAGTCTTTACTGGCCCAAATATAAGGCACAAGGAAGCATAGGAGGTGGCTACTTCTATGCAGAACCTTATTTTGACATTTATCATTTGTAGATTTTATAAAAACATGAGATGGCTTAATGAACGCAGCTAGGACATGCAGCACCCCTTGGCTAATATACTTTATTTTAACAGAGGGATGTCCTTAAAAAAAAAAAAAAAATCACTGTATTTCACGCAACCAAAAGACTGTGCATCTGCTAAAAGGCACTCTTCCAGCTTACTGGCATTTGCACAAAAAGCAGCACATTCATTTTGGGCAATTTGCTTTACCTTCCCACATGGAGTTGGTGCATGTAAAAGCCTGTTAAGTACTAAATTATTCCTTATCAAATCACCATCATCTGCAGTCATGATCAACACTAATTAGATTAAATTCACTGAACAGGGCTCCAGCCTGCTGCCTGCTCTATACGTTTTGCTTGCATACTGTAAAAATCTTTAACGTGAATGGACTACGCAGCATTGCCAGAGGCTTAGTGTATTGCTCAGCAAAGAAGACCCGACATGGAAACCGTCCTAAATGCACACAATTTATGCAGGACGTGTACCTGCTACCCAAAACATTGAACTTAACTCGGTTCTCTAGGTATTTTCATAGCTCCCTACAGGTTGAACCATTAAAAATAGGTTACATTATCCTTTTAAATGTGTGGATGCATTTTAGTTTTGCGGCTTATGTTACTTTGGGGGGTGTGTGTGTCGCAACCGTACTGTATTCTCCATGAGCGCACTTTTCCAAAAAAAGCCCTTATTAGCTTCTCCATCCGTAACTTACTGATACTTTGGGGGACATGCGAAGATGTTGCATGGGAACTTTCAATAATTCTATATATATCAATACTAAAGGGGTAAAGCATGTTTAATCAGTATGTGGAGGCTCAAAGTAAGCAGTACAAGATGAACCATCGACCTGAAATAAAAAACGTAATCCATATGCATTGATGAAGGCAATTTTTTTCAACAATGTAGTTTTAAAAAATATATGTAGTTTTTAAAATTTGGAACCCAAGTTCCAAATACAGAATTTTTAACATGTTAAAAATATGTATTTGACGTTATATATAACATATGAAGATCATAAACCTGTAATAACAGAGGGCCCCTCAATTACCACCTGGTTACATTCCAGAAGAATAAAAAACAGAGCAGAAGACAGCTGGCCTGTATGTATATCTAAGACAATAGTGTCATAAGATCTTTCAATTTGTCTTCCTGTACACACAACAAAGCTGAAAGCACTTGACATATATCAGTGCCTCTCAAATATTCTCTTCCAGTACATTTCCCTCTGCCAAGCCAAAGCCCTTCCCCCACACCAAAATCCATTACTGAAAGGCCTAATCTCAGCTATCAGCATAGAGTGCCTTTTATGGAACCATTAAACCATTTCTCTTGTTTACTGTGCCCGAAGAAAGATGTGAATTATGTCTGTGACAAATCTAGCGATAACATTTCTAAACTGCCATTAAAAACTGGAGAAAAAAAAAAAAATACAAAAGACTATAAAAGTTTCTCCGTCAAGAAGCTTTTGTTTGTTTTATCTTGTACAGTTTTGTTATACAACTGATTAGTAACATTTCTTATGCCCCAAACAATAAACTATTCCAATTTCACGTGAATTTCTTGTCCGAGACAATATTACACAGCTGCCAATGACAAGTTTGTTACACATTATATAATCCATTTTATCACATGACTGGCGAAACATATTACATGCGCCCTACAGGTACTTCCATCAGACAACCTTCTTTCTAATGATCTTCTTCGTTTGGCCAGAGACTTATTTATCTTCTCTTCTGCCCTGGCTTAAACCACCTTGCTCGGTGGAATTGATTTTTGGAGGCATTGCCGACACAGTTGTCCAAAGCGTTAATAAGACAGTTGGGGAGAACAGTCATCTCCCTTTTAACCGGTTCATTAAATAGTGGCATTACAGGGAGCTTCATCGCCCAAGAGGGGCAAGAGGTCAGGAGAGGGGCTTCCACACCCTGGACCTGCCATACTAGGCCTAAGCCCAGGCATGTATCTTTTTTTTTTTTTTAAAAACCTCATGGAGAAACAACACCCATCCAACTAAAATAAAAGACACATCCCCGGATGCAGATGGTGCACATTATTGTTACAATCATACAACATTTACAACAATTAGTTAAGGCCAAAAGGGACCTCATAATGAATGCATTATGCTATTAAGCCTAATTGATTTTCACTAATATGGACAGTTGTTTTGTTACCCAAAATGTCTTAACTTCCTGTGTCCAAAGTACTTGTGTTTTTTTTTATGTTTAACCATAAAACAGGTTGGAAATTAACGAAATTCAAGGAGCTCAGTAATGTAATCAATTCTAGGAGATAACCCCGCTTGTGTTATCTTGGATACAGAGACATGAATTGTAAAGAGATGACATTTTTAACAATTCAGATTTAAAGTGGAATAACAATTTTAGCTACAGATGTAACAAGGCCTCACATGTAAAACGGATAATAGTGAAGGGTTTTTCCTTTATATTTATTTTATATTTTATATTTATATATATAAAAACAAACTATTTTTGTAGGTATCTGTGTAACGTTACTAAATATATTAAAACTTTATTGGACTTAAACATTAGAAAAAAGTCAAACCAGTTAACTTTTGTTAACATCAGGAATCCTCAAAGAAAAATGTCACTTATTTTTTTTACACAATGTTTTGTCATTATGTATTAACAGCGTTTATTGTTGGTAAGCATTGGCAGCTATGTAATTCCAGTGGGGTTCATTGGGGTATTTAAGAGGATTACAAAAGTTAATGATATTTGATAAGAAAGATTTATAGTGGGTACAAACTAAAGAAACATTTGATATTAGGATCCTTGGCTGGAGAAAGGAAATGCAAGAGCTACATGGTCGGAAAACAATGCAAGGAGAAACTATATGTAATTGGGTATTGCTGAATGCAACAAATCTTTCCTTAAAGGGCTTTCAATTAACCGACATCAGTTAACAAGGTGCCTGATATATAATATCCAGCCTTCGTAGCAACACCCCAGTTTACTGAAGTGAGAATTCCCTGATGGGAAGGGACAATACAGAGCCCTAAAGGTTTCTTTTTTATCCTATGAAGATTACAATGGAAGAAATAAATAGAGATGGCTGCCTTTGCGTAAGCAAACAGAACATAATCCGTTTATAAATTCTTGTGCCCGAGTAGTGTGATGGAAGTATAGGTTTCATATTTCTGTTTTTATATTCAATGTACCACTATGTCTTCTAAAAAAAAATAAAATAATAATAATAATAATAAATAATATATATATATATAAAATTTACCAACTTAAATATTTTTTTTTGCAAAGCAGATTCTTAAATCCTACTATCCATCTGAAATTATCAAAGCTTTTATTTGAAGTTAAAATTCAGATTATACAGTTTACTACTTGAATAAAGTAGAGCAATGAAAGCGTTAATCAGGGATTCCAATAAATTAATCCTTTATTAGGAAAGCAATAATAGTTTATGCTAAAATATATAATATGTAAAATGCAATGTATCATATAAATATGGACTGGTAGATATAAGACTACCATATGAATGTAAATTAAATTAAAAATCAAAAAAGGTGCTAAGTGTGTATGTTTGCATGCGGTTAATGGGTTAATGGGTATGTGGTAAGTAAATCTGTCAAAACACTAAAATTACTGTTAAAGATGTTCAAGGAATGTTTGCAAACTAAACGTCTAGTCTTTGTCACCTTATGAAAGTGCATTTGTGTGGGTAACTAATGAATGTCCGTTGTAATCATTTACACAAAAAGAACACACAAACCATGGCTGTCTCTCCAAATATTAGCTGTCTACAATGTAAAGAAAGAAGAGTAACCAATATTTGAAACATATAAAGCAAACCGATGTGAGGTGTCTTTACGCATGGCTACAAACAGCGATGAGCACAGAGGAAATGTTAGGCATTGACAGACATGGTCGGCAGAAAAACCAAAACGAAAACATAACAGACTAAATCACTTAGATAAAACTGCAGATAGCGGCACAAAAAATGTGTTTGTGCGTTTATTTAGCAATTTATGAATTGAGGCAAAAAAGAAATTACCTTAATGTACTGGCTAAAACATTACGATGGGGCAGTGCTGTCAAGTTCCTCTCGCTAGAATAACGCAATCGGGGCCTCACGTTACATGGTCAAATCAAGGAAATTGAAAACTAAAATGATACCTCAACTACGACTCACTGTTAAATGAATACAACGCAAGATCTAGCCTCACAAATCAAATCCTCCATCCAGTGATTTGTTATGATACATATGGTAACCCTACACACTATTACCCAGAAACAGAAAGGTACACTAAAGTCCTTGACCGGTAGAATATTGCACTCATACGCAGAAATTAAATATATTTAATAATGCAAGTGCAATAACTATGTCCCGCAACCATAAAGATGGGGCTGAGGCATCTATAATTTATAGGTATCATGTTTTACATTGATGATCTGGTTACTCTAACTAGCATCTTAGCTTTAGAAGCCTTTAAAGCATGTATAGAAAGAAAAAAGGCTTCCATGTTGTTGTAGGGAGTAATTTTATCTCTAATATACCCAGACAGGTCTGCGTGGCCCAACATCTGGTTCCGCAAGTATGGCGGGGTGGATCAAACTCATATTCCATTGTAATTTTTGGTCCTCACGTAAAGACTTAGCAGAAGCCAAGTATGGCTAGGCTCATAGAAAGGAGGTGAGCCCTGAGTCAGGCTTGTTCTTACCTTATCTTCTCTATTCTCAAAAAGTCCTCAAAATATCATTAATGTCTCTGATGTGTTCAAACATTTTAATAGCTGTGAATCTCATTTAGAACTGCACATGTACACCTACTACACACATCCAATACAGCATTGTGTTAACCAAAATGGGAAAGGGTATGGCAGTGATTACCCCCCCCCCCCAGGTTTTCAGGGTCCCAGGACAACTACAAAAATGAACGAGTAGTGACTTTTCTGCAAATATACAGTTGGTGGCTAGCTTCACTGGCACTATGGTAATTTATAACTGGCCTGTTGGTAAAATGATAGTAGGTAGAAGCTATAGGTCCAACTCTATCGGTGGGAAAAGCCAAGCAACTAGACTTTTTCAGTTGCATAAGAGACATAAGACAATGATACGCAAGTCTGGGTATGGCTAACCATTATAAATGTAGTGAATGATTACTTGTAGACTATTTTAATTTAAGGCAAAGGGTATATTTGAGCTGCGCTTACTGCTACGGGTCAGCTACACGCAGCAGACATTATTAATACCCCGAAATTTTAGTTTAGCGGCTCGGGAAGGCACTTAAGAATACCTTTCTTCTTCAGCTCTATTCTTAGACTGCGTATCACATCCACTCAGGAGCTACATCATAAACTGCTCTGCTTATCTGCAGCTGCTCCTTCGGGTTAAAGGTCACAGGGTCCGCTCAGTACGATCTCGAGATGAACCTTGTGTCACTACACTGATATAGAGTTTGATGACGAACACACAGGACAAGGCTGCCCAGTCATTTCTTGCTGGTGGACTTGACGAGAACCAAGAAAATGTATTTGGACACATATAGTTTTACTGAATTAAGTTGGGTGTTAAGAATTGAAGTAGAACAGTATTATTACAGTTAAATTATCTATTTGACAAACATTAAGTAAAATTATTCATTTCTAGAACACTCTGAAGAGATACACATACCTACAAAAAGAATTGTAGCCACGGGCACATAGTGTACCTATTCCACAAATCACAATTATCCATTTCATCAATTTAACATCTGGACTATTCTGGGGCATTGCCCATATATACACACATATGAACAATAAACTATATTGCCCAGATCCTTTTTAAGTCCTTTCACCATAGCGAGCACTTCAATTGCTCATAATAGTGGCTGAGATGTGCGCACAAGCAACATGACATGTATGTCAATTGGATCTCGTATTGTTTGCGAATATAATGTTATGTGTTTTGACCATAATAAAGCCAAGCCAACCTAAGCAGCCACAAAGTTCACTTCTGTAATGAGTTTCAATATTTTTTGGTCAAAAATATAAATAAAAAAAAATAACCAAACCTAAATGATACTAAATGCAATGTTTAAATGTATTAAAAAACTCCTTAAAATTCATGACAATTGAGAAGTACGGAAACGCGACAGCTAAAGTGGCGGCTCTACGCCCTGCCTCATCAAAATAAATAATCTCTATATCGACTTTCAAAACTTTTTTTAATCTACACGCTGGGATTTGCCGACCGAGTCCATTAAACAAGCTTTGCTGGTTATCATAAAGCAATAAAAATTCCTGTAACAAAGTCACTAAGGCTGAAAAGACTATATCCATTCCATTACTGCACAATGATTGAAATAAATTAGAAGAATGACCAATAAAGCTTTAAGACAAACTTTAAAAGTTTTGGTGCTTTAAACCTGAACAAGTGGAGGGGTTTTGTTTGGTAAAATGTGTAAAAGTAAGGATTACTTCCCAAGACTATTAAGCCTTTTCATGGTAAAACCTGTTGGATTTCCGAAAATAAATATGTGCCTACCCATTGATTTCAGTAATTTGACTTATATTTAATATCACATATACACAACCACACACGCACATTTACTTTTTTCGGAAACTGTATATAAATTTCAGAAGTTTGCCACGTAGTTTAGCATCTCATAGAAACCAAATATTTTTATGATCACAAGGTAGTAATTATTATTATTAGCAACAACTGTTGCTAGTTTTAGCCACCAATTAAGTGGCACGTTGTTTTGCGGCACAAAAATGCACTACAGAAAGACAAGAATACGTTAAAAATGAAAGCAATAGAAATATTTTCTCAAAGTCATAAAAGATAATTAATAAACATTGAAAATATTTTTGCAAACAAAATTCTAGACCAATGTTTCCTTTTAAGATTTTGCATGTTGTTCATTAAGGCTACTTATACGATAAATTGTATGTTAATTTCTATTTCCTAAAGATAAAACGGGTAAACAATGCACACCTTCCCCATATAACTATCCCCAACCAGTTATTATAGAACTACTTACTTTCTACGGACTGCATTTAAATTGAAAAAAATAAACATTATTTAGAGATTTGCAGAGGAAAAAAAATCAGCAAAATCATCACAAGTGAATATGATCAACAAAAACACTTTTGCTAGAAGTAGTTCAAAACGAGAGATATAGAAAAATAAGTGACATCGTACTTACAGTTTTCAGCCTGATAATCTGGAACAAACTGCTCATCATTGTCAGGCACCTGAGCTGAAAAAATGATAGAAAAGGGAAACGTCCACATTAGAAGTTTTTTTGTTTTGTTTTGTTTTTTAAATTTAGGTTAGTGGGACATACTTTTTGCATAACAAATACCATTCCCAGATAAAAGATTCCCCATTATAGATTTTTTTTTCATTAATGTTATAAGGGAGAGGGAGCACAAGGGATGTAATCAACACTGAATAAAACTATCAAGCTTATTCATAAGTGTTCTACTTCAATGAATGCCATGTGTATTGCATCATATCTTGTTTTGTAGAAAGCAAAAAAAAAAAAAAAAAAAGGATCTATAAAGATTTACATACATTTAAGCCAATGAAATGACTATGGAAAAATGTTATATAAAATACAGCTTTGTACAACACTGTACAACATCTCACATTTCGGAGTAAGGATTAAAGTAGCCTGGTCAGATTTTTTTTTTGTAGGACATAAAAACCAATCCCTAATTATTACTTGTATTTTAGGTTATAGACCATAGATGTTGCCTTTCATACACAGAAATAAAATAGGAACAGTATAATTTTTTTAATTAATTGCCATAAAGTTTAATTTAAAGAAGTAGGACAATGGAGCTCTCTTCTAGCAAAGGATCAATTAAGGGCAATTAACGTTGCACAATCTTATCGTTACAGGGTTTTGGCCACTCTTGTATTGGATTTCCTTGCAATATCAGTGGTAACTATTTAACGCAATATTTTTTTACACTCTCAAATTCTCATCGAGAAATACCTAAAGCATGCTACTATTAGAAGAAAAAAAGACTGTTCTCAAGCCAATATATCCACTCATGCTCACAAAAATATATGTATTGAATATTAAATACAAAGCTTCAAATAGCACATTTTGTACATAGAAATAAAATCCAAGGTGCTTGATGACTTAAAAATCACCCATATCTCCTTTGGGAACCAACAACAGAATCTTCGTTAGTCTAGGCAACCATTAAAAACAAACAGAAGGTCTATCTAGAACCAAAGTACAGTTGGAAAAAAAATCAGTAGTTAACAGTTTATGCACAAGGTAATAAATACATTCAGTCCTGATCATAAGATTACTCAGCTCTGTAACGTTTATGCTGGATCAGGAGGGCCCTCTGAATACCAACATAAATCAGATTCATTACCAAAAGTGTAGAGTCTAAACATGTCCGTTCAACAGCATAAATGTCAAAAGGTCCCATAAATGTACTCCAGCATTCTGCGTGCTAGAAGCTGTGGCTTAAAAAGAGTTAATACTACCAAATGGCATATGCAATCTCATGCTCAAGTTACATCAATCACAGCAATGTGAACCGGAAACCAGATGGACTCGATTTATTAACTCATTCATAAGGGAAGGCACTAGCACAACAACTCAGAAGGTCTTAAAGCCTTCAGGCTTTCAGAATAACTTAGGGAAAAAAAGGGATATAGGAAGCAAGATGTAAAAGTGAGAGAACGCTATTACGTTTCTGTATATCAGTATGTGTAAACCTATGATTCCCAAATAAGTAAAGTCAGGATACATCTTGTAAAAGTAGAGTATTCTAAAGTAACGTTTTAATGCATATTTATACACGTGTGTATGACATGCGCGTCCAAAAATACCCAAGAGGCAAAATATCGCACAATAAAACAAATAGCTAAAATGTTTTACATGACACAAGGATGAGCAATGAAGTTGCAAGGCATAGAAGCGGTAAACGGTATCAGTGCTGGGATGAAGTCAGAAGAAAGAACACTGGGCTTATTATTACAGTTACTGTATACTCTAAATATACAATAAACTACACAGCTAGTAGCATAGAAACAATCATTTGATGGCATATAAGAGCCTCCTACTCTGTGTACCTACACATATATACATATATATATATACACACACACATATATATATACATGACATTAAGAAAGCTATAGTACCAATAAAGGTCACAAATCGTTTTGGGGGTAGATAGGGTCATTCGCTTGAATGGCCACAGCATGCATTTCATTTAACTTTACTTTTAAGTTGATCTTGCACTGCGCCGCACTCCATAAAGTATTTCTTTTTTCTTTTTAAGAAATTGCTTAGAGAAGACTAGTCATTATTAAACCCTCCACATGTAGTAATAGTTTTCACTCCTTTGTATCAATAAGATAAACAGAGAAAGAACTCTTAAACAAAGCATGATAAAGCTTCTTTTTCTTTGTATCCAATGAGTTATGCTATAGCTAATAGCTATTTGGAGATCGAATCGGAAGCATGTTTTTTTCTTATTATTAGCGGCTGCGGAGGTGGAGATGGGAGCCGTATTAACATTATCTACATGCCAGCTCCAACCCACCCCCAATATGTTGCATTTTTACAAAATCAACTGCAAAGAAAATCACTGATATTTAAAACGAATCATTATAGCCTTTTCTATGTGGTTGCTACACAGACACGCACGCAAAAAAAAACCCCCAAAAAAACACTGCTTAAAGAATACAATAGATTGTTTAAAAAAAAAAGTTTCCTTTAAGAAACCAGGCTGTTGTTCAAGCAAGCGTGAAAAAGACTTCGGCATGCAGAGGGTTAGTATTTTAATTAAAACAAGGTCTATCCACTGTAACAATGACCCGAAGCCAAACAAGGCAGAAGATGTATGAGTCATTCTTTCTGCCAGTGAATGAGACAGCTGATCTCCTAAGCAATTTCTCAAGACAAGCAGTAAGAACTGGAGTTCTGCCTTCATTCACAAAAACAGTCCACATTGAACCATGTGGTCCAACCACAGTCTTTTCGTGTCACACCCTTCCAGAAACCTGCAGCAAAGCGAATGTCTGAATGTTCTATGTAAACACAGCAAGATGTTTGCTCTGTTACAGACAAGAAAGAAGGATGAATGTCGTGCAGACAGCTTAAGCGAATGATTCGCCGGAAAGCATTTTCACATTCATTCTAAAAACTTAAAAAGTTGTTGGTTTTTTTTTCCCGAGGAGCTTTGCACCGGCCTACAAAAATTCAGCTCAACTTCTCTAGGTGTTTTTGTTTCGGTAATAGACCCCAAGCAGCGTAAGCCACTGGACTACAAGTAGGCATGCACGATATACTTAACATTGTGTAGTTTTGGTGTCTAATTCTAAAAACAAATATGTACCCTTATTTCACAATACGACTTTACCCCCACACTCAGATTTTGGTTAAATGTTTTTTAAAAAAAGTTTAACTTCATGTTAGCCAAAACATATTGCATTAAACTAAATGCAAATAACTGGCACATTATTCAAGCACCGTAACAGATGTAAAACATAAAATAGGAAAAATACTTACCTAAAACGTCATATTTTCACACAAGGCCATATTCTAATTAAAATAAGACTGGGCTCATTGTTCTTTACCATTAGGGGTATCACTAATACCTTGCTGTTTAGGAGAGCTTATTCATACACCCTTGGGTGCCCATCTGGCAGGAAGGGGTGAATTCAAAGCAAAACTCCTCCCCTCATAAAGGCATACATACGAACACCGTGTTCTTTACACGTATGTTTCAGTAATGGCGAGGCTGCTCACCCAACAGAGTACTAAACATATGGACAGCTTAAACTTTGATGATTAGAGAAGCGGGGCAGCTTCTGTAAATATTTTAGAAAAACATAGAAAGCTTATTAAACCCATGGACAGTTTACAAATGCAGTAGCATTTTTATTCTGTAAGACTTTAGCAAACGAACACAATTTCCTCACTAAACAGTGTTTTGATTATAAAAAAAACATTCCGACCTTCATTTTTATTAAGTGATTCGATAAGACAAAGTATCACAGTTCGTGCGCTTACAGTAGAGTTCATTCTAGGTTGCTAAAGGGAATATCATCTCGAAATGACCCCTGGCCATTTTGAACAGACGACTAAAATGTATTAAATCATCATAAGGACCTTCGAGATCCCCTGATAAATGATAATTACTGTGAAATATCTATGAAAGGGGTCTTTTACTATAAAAAGTACCAGTAGGACCCCCCGCCTGCCAAAACCAGAATAACAAACTTATTCATCTATGAAAGCTACCTGGTAACTTTAGCCAGCACAAACACAAACACATGCCACAAAGTTTTACCAAAAGAGCAACAACAAAAAAGACAATATCTTTTGTGAAGGCCTGAAGATATTAAGAAAGAAAGAAAAAAAGTACAAGGCTGATATCATTATTTATATTTTTAAAGAGTCACTCACTGACCTGGTGACCAACACACAATGCCACTAAAAATAAGAGATAGATAGATAGATAGATAGATAGATAGATAGATAGATAGATAGATAGATAGATATTATGAAAGTAGGATTTCACATGGAGGTCTGGAGACATTGTCTGGTCAATACTGAAAACATTTTTTTACAATCACAAGCCCATTCAGAGAACAAAACCTGTTCAGGCAGGTCTATTACACCTGGCTTACTAACCAGAACGCTGAATCATCAACTTCCTGACTATTCAACCAAAAATATTCCACATAACCACATGATAAAACACCAGCACAATAACAAAATATTCATTAGACATTTTCAGAAAGTAGAAGTAGAAATTAACATACACATTATATATTCTATAGAGTTTATGCACAAGATCCTCTTCCCTCGGCAGTGTCTACGTTTACTATTAGCGGTAGGTTATTTAATTTTAAAAGTGAGGGGGGGTATTTTGTTATCGGCATACAATTCATTCCAAATTAACAAAGAGATAAGCTCTACATATAGAACCGATGACATGATGAGTGGGGCGAAAAGCATGGATGTAACATTCTGTTATTGCATTAGTGTTTGCTGCTCATTTGCAGAATATTGCTTCTAAGCATTTATGATGACATCTAAAATAAATAGATATTCATAAAAAATAAATATGAAATAAAAGTGGACATTAGCACATACAAAAAACTACTCCTAGGTTAATAGATGTCTACAATAAAAATAAATTACCTTTTCTTTGATATTTGTTAGTTAAAATATTAAAATTGCTAAGTGATCTGTGAAGCTTATATCAACTAGTTTAGATTGTGCCAACACGAGTTATCCTGTGTACTTTAGTTTCATATTCAGGGTAAATTAAAAATCAAAATGTAAATAAAAAAATAGGTTTTAAAGAACATTACAAAAAACAAAAGACAACCAAAAATAGCCATCACTAATATTAAAAAAATACAAGTTTAACAAGCCAGCTCTAATTAGGAATGAGGATTGGTCTAGAGTACAATAGTAGTCTTTGTTTAAAGCCTTTCTACTATCACTGTATAAAAAAAATAAAAAAATAATAACTATGTAAAATAAAAAAGAAGATAATAGACCTAAATCCAACCATAACAATTCACCACAAATGGCAAAAAAAATAACAATATTAAAACTGATTATTAAAAGTATCAAAACTTAAGATACAATATCTTGAAATGCTTAAAAACTCAACTAAAACTTGGGTTTCATTAACTTGTTAAAAAAAAAAAAAGAAAAAAAAAAGAAGAAAAGAAATCAAGCCTTGCTTGTGAAGATGAAAAATACACACCTAGACTCCTATGCTGTGAGCAAGATGGAAAGAAGACACTTGCATTTAATTCTTGAAGCATCCCGTCTTGATGAACTCAGAGAAACCAATTTCTGCCATCAGAAAGCTACTCTTCCAGAACACCAAGGAATCATGTGTGCTGCTCAAAAGAAAACAGCAAGCCCTGTTCTGGCTGTATGCAGTCTCTTGAGGTACACTGATATAAACCTGATCAATTGCAATTAAAAACCGAACAGAGGCTTAGAACTTGAAGTCTTGGAGCATTAGTTCTTGCCAAAAGCAGATGTGATTGTGAGCTGGAAGCAATTTCTCCTGGTAATTTGTGATGACACTGGGTAGCGCAGCCCCAGAGTCTCCAAAGACAAACTCATCAGAGGCTCTAATGTATGCATGACACATGAGGTGGCTCTTTTAGAGCTCAATTAATTGGGCTGAACATTAAGACAGCAAGTTCAGGACTTTTTTCCCTCCCCCCTCCTGTTTTTCATCTTTAATGGGCATTTTTTTTTTCTTGGTTCTTACCTTCAGCAAGCCATGTTTCTTGCAGCTGGCTCAGATCTTGGAACAGTTCTGTAGATATCAAGTTTGAAAAACATGCTTCAAAAAAGGAGCATTTGCACAGATCTGCTTAAAACTTTAATTTTTAGATTACTTGCTCCAACGCAACACCCAACCCCCTAATTGCTAGATATCTACAGAAAACAAACTTCACTCCCAAAAACAAAAAGGTGCTCTTAGTTTGTACCAAACCACAGGGAACAAACACCATTGTAAACATACAATATATATACCAAAGGCATAGGAGAATACTTCACAAGCCTATTTCACACCACTCTGGCACTCAAGGGGTTTCAGTGCAATAAAAGTTACCCTTTTTGAATAAAGCAGCCCTGTCCCGCATTAAATAGGTAAACACGTGTACACAAAACAAACAAAAGGTAGTAGGAAATGGGGTGTGAACCCCTCACACCCCATTTCCTACTACTTTTTGTTTGATGTTCTTGATTAGGGCACAATTGTATGTGAACAAAAGGTAGGACGAGAAGTGGTAGTTGGGTGTATGATGTCACACCAGAGTATACGGAGGAAGATGGAAAATGTGAGAGGGCTCTCAACCGGACAGCGTATCATGTAAACAGAACCATAAAAAAAAAACAAAAAACAACAAAAAACACTTGCATTCCAAAAGCACTCAACTTGCGACAAGGGTTAAAAAAAATAAAAGAGAAAGAAGGCGATTTAAGTCAGGTTTAGTTGTGGTACATCAACATTAGCCAGGGGTTAAAACAGAGAAACGGTAGATGTAGAACAGGAAATTTCGGGACAGGGACTGCGAGAAATAAAGTTCGGTTAGATTTAGGCTCACCACACCATGATGAGCAAGGGGTTAAAATGAGAAATAAAGTTCAACTACATTTAGTTAAAAAAAGGAAAAGAGGGTGAATAAATCCAGGCTTCGTTGTGTAGTACAGCAAGATCAGCCCGTGTGCGCTCTTTACAAACAGGTTTTGCTCATAACAGTTTTTTGTGAATGAACGGAGGGGTTAGGCACTGAAGTCAAAACAATACAAAAGCATGGGGTATGCGAATCCTCACCTTCTGAATCGTGAGCCAGGTCTCTATTTAAAAACTTTCTTTTCCTGAGGCTTGTTGTTCTTTCATTGCAGGTTCTCCCACTCTGATTCTAAAAACAGCAAGAATGACTTGTCTGAGACAAACTCAAGCTAACAGGCAAAAAAAAAAGGCCTTTAAACCTGTACTTTATCCTTAGGATTAAAGATCCTTCCAATCTGCCGTATCCGAAGGCTACGTGAATTTATAAAACATATAAAAAAAAGCCTAAGTTACATAACTCGATCTGTCTCATCACTACTTCTATTGCATAAGATGCACACAATTATTCAACTGCCAGAAAGTTATGACGCTGATTAATAAAGTGCGTAATCAAGATTTCTTTCCCAACACTACGAAAACTGATTAAAAAGTATCAGAAAATGGATATATACGAAAACAAACACAAGATCTCTAAGAACAAACAACTCTTGTGTTTACAAACACACCGTTCTAGATGGAAGACTCACATTGGGGACCATGTAAGGCACTTGCTGGTCATAAAATCCATCCATCCTGCAGCTCTTAAGCAAATCTTAAGTCAGAAATTGGTGTTGTGGGCATTTATCTGGTGGTTTCCTCGGGATCTGGGCTGCAAGCAACCTACAGAGAACAAGATGGCTTTAGAAAAAAAAAATCATGAATGAGAGGCTTGAATTTGCATAGCTAATTAACCTTCAACAGTCCCCATTCATAAAAAGCTCTGCGAAGCACTAAAGCGAATTTGCATGAAAGGATGGCTGGGGAAAAAAAAAAATTAAAAAGAAAAAACTTGCAAATAACCACTTTAAACGGAAGTAACGACCTTCTATTTGGATATTTACACCCCGGTTACATGAGATCGGTGCAAGTGAAGTCTCTGATTTGCAAACGTGTGCAAAACTAGTAATGGCGATCGGGATGATTTGCTTTGCACCTAACGGGAGTTAGAGGCGGAGATACCTTCCCGAGGATCTCTTTAACCATAGAAGCTGGATTCGAAAGGTGGGGGGGGGGGGGTGTAAGTCCGAACACTAGAACCCGCAGAACCCAAACGCGCGTGGACAGAACGCATCCCTCCCCTCTGGGGTTCTATCAAACCGAATTACACGCACACACAAAAAAAAGTTGTTCGACCCACCTGGTTGCGATCGGCAGCACCAAAATCCCTCCAAATTTAATACAAAATCTCTATGTGTTTGTTAATTATTCCCCTGCACTTCCCCCCGTGGAAGCAGAAAGCGCCACTGACAGAGCTGGCTTGTGTGGGTTTTTTTTTTCCTCCGCTTCTCCTCCAGGGGCCTCCTATCCAAACTGATAGATCTCTGCCTCCCATTGGCTCTCTGTCTCTTTCACAGGATCAGATTTCTGGCTGTCAATCAGGCTTCTCCCTCTCCCTCTGATAAGAAAAACAATGGCTCCTGATCCCCCCCCGGGGGAGCTGTCATTGTGACCTTTCTATTGCCCTTTCCTCACCCTCTCACTGAAATTCGGAAATGCTTTGTTCACCTCCAGCTCCATTAACTTCCCCAAACAACACGGTCGAGATAGACATTTCCTATTTAGCCACATCGCACCCCACCCCCTCCCGAACCAGCACCTTCCACGCTAATAACGTTTCACAGACCCCATTCTGCATTTATGACTGCGTGGAAAAAAAAACTTTCCAACAACCCACTCCCGTGTATTTCGATTTAAATGTACATATATATATATATATATAGACACATGAGTGACTTGGGAGCTGGGAGAGGAAACGGCTTGTACATAACAGCGCTGAAGGAAGCAAATGACCAGCATCGGCCCTCGAAGGGTTAAATACATATATTTATTTACACGCTCATTGAACGGACATTCGACTTAAGGTTCCGGTAGGACGCGTGAGAGCCGGGAGGAGCATGTAAACAAACGCGCTCGGTTTGCACCGCTCGGCTAAGCGTTGGCCCGGTTGTTCCTTTTCAGATGGATATCGAGTATCCCGGTTCCCTCCTCTTGTAATGCGAGCAACAGTTTGCAGAGACCGTCTGGAGCGGCCTGAGCAGGATTGGTTGCCCGGGTAACCCAGGCGGGGTTTGGCTTCTGTCCATTCAGCCTCCGTCGGCCAACCAATCAGAGCGCTTGTTTTTCTAATCTGATTGATGTGTTTATTCATAGACTCGCGGCCCAGATTTGCCTCCAGGCCCTTTGAGCTATAGAGCTTCATTCACAAAAATTCCAGAAAGGGTCACATGGAACTAAGGGGTGGAAAACAAAGTTACCAGAGCTAGAAAAAAAAAAAAATAACTACTGTGAAGAAAATGAAGGCAAAAGAAATTTCAAAAGCACAGCAAATGTTTGCAAAAAGCAGTATTTATGCTGCGACAAAAACATGAAATCTAAGAAATCCTGAGTTAAAAAACATGAAAAAATGTAATAGCTGCCTTAGTACTTTAAAACTCGACAGATTAAGTGACAATAGGGGCTCGCAGAGAAGGGTAACAGTAGTTACATAGAGACAAAGAATTTGATGGTAGTTAAGACCCATTGGGTTTGCCTGTTTTTCTCCTTTAAAGACTCAAACCTTAGATCCAGAAGCCACGTGCCTATCCCATGCGTGTTTAAATCCCCTCGACCACTTCTGCTGGGAAGCTGTTCCACATATCTACCACCCTCTTGGTATAGAAAAACTCCCTTTAAGCCTCTGACCCTCTAGCATTAGACTATGACCTCCTGTTGGAACATTTCTCCTCCTTTGAATTAAACTTCCCTTCTGTACTTTGTTAAATCCCTTTATGTATTTTAGCTTGCACATTAATCTTGAGTATGGGTGTGCCTTGCAGCGCATTGCATAACCCTTCTGTTCTCCAGGGGTTAAAAAAAGGAAACGAAGGTGAAACATAAACAATAAAGATAAGACTGTAACAGTATTGTGCAAGAAAAAGAAAGATTTTACCTCCAGTTCACCAGGAGTAACTAAATAAACGCGCTGTCTGTGAATACACAGACCAAAACCACATGCTTTAATTATAAATGTGTTTCCAACATGACTGTTATTAGAACGGATGGGATTTCCGAGTCCTGCTTGGAAATCTGACAAAAATATTAAATAATGTTAAGGCTTAAAGTATAAAAATGTGTGTGTGTTGGGGGGGGGCGTACGCGTAGAAACTTTTTAAAAACTCCTCGAAGTTATGATAAACCTAAAATGATATAATCATAAAATATTACAAATACATTATCTGCTTTAATTAATACATTTTATTATTATTTATTTTTATTATTATATTTTTTTAAGTCTCATAAAATCTAATGCACACGTATATTGTAATTCGCATACCCATGTAAATATATTATGAATATATTATATTTTATATTATTAATATTTTATTAATATCGTCCTGGATTTTATCACAGGATATAATGATCAGGTTTAGTACATACAGCTTATTATAGATCAGACAAGCTGATGTTGGCTTTATAGAAATAGAACCGTAAAAGGTTTAGGATCAGAAGAATAATAAAATAAAAAAATTAAATGCACGCGTCCATGTATTCGATACCCATGTCAATATATTTATTGTCCTGACATTTGTGGATTTTATTTATTTTAGTGCACGCAATTTATTATAGATCAGACAAGCTGACGTTTGCTTTATAGAAACAGAACCATGGGAGACTATAAGGATCTGAAGAATATTAAAATAAGAGATAAAATAAGAGAGGGAAAGGGTGTCTTTTTGATGCTGCAATCACATGGCGAAGGAACTTGTTTTGTCTGTGTAGTAGCTGTATGTATCTGCATGTGCAAGTCTCAGTGACGTATGGAATAAAACACTAATTGACAGAATCTCACTGGGGACTGTCTAGTTGTTCTTGCAAAACACAGTCTTGAGACTAAACAGGAAGAAAAAATAGGGGATGAAACAAAATAAGCAAATCCCTATTATAGTATAGAAAAAAAATAATAATGTATAACATAATACAGAAGGGAAACGTATGGGATGGAAAAATAATCAAAAAGTAAAGAACAAAGAGTCATATTGACTTTGCTACATGCAAATGATTATTATTCCTATTTTGTTTAGTGTTTTAATGGATTAGGTTATTTCTTTTAGATTTATTTTATTTTCTGAGCTTTTTATTATTTTTAGATTGAGAGCAAAGTGGAACTATCTTGTTCCACATGTCCCCTATCCTGATTCATTTATATATATGAGTGATTTGTGTTGCATATGTGTGTGACATCTGCCATCTTGCTGCCACATCACAGTTTCAGTTCTTAGTTTTTCGGGCTTGACGTGGGAAGAAAAGCCGCCCTGGTACTTTGAGACCAGCAGCTCAGTATCTGTGGGTGGCACGGAGCATGAGGGAGATGCCAATAATGGTTTAAGGCACAGACTTTTCCCTGATGCCCCTTTGTTATAGCCTGATTAGATTCCAACCAGCTATGCCATGGCCCATGCTATCTAGTGGCACATGGCACACCCTTGACTTTGGCTGCAGACTTCTGACCCCAGGCTCCCATCTCCCTAAGCCTACTTTGCCTTGACCAAAATACGCCATTGCATAGATGTATCCACGAAAGGTTAGACATTAATGTGTGCTCTGTTTAATATTTACCTCTTGGCACATTCATAAATTGTCTCATGGAAATTATTTGCACGCGATGGTGTATTTTGATCACGAGGAGTTGAAAATAGATTTTTGCTGATTATTTACTATTTTATTTTATCCGATACATGCAATGTAAACGTTTCTTAGAGTTGTGAACTAGGTGAGCAGCATTAAGGTGTATATTTTGGAGAATTATTTCATCATACATGTTGACACGTTCTTGTATATCTTCAGCAGTTCAGACAATTTGACGAAATTGTGTATATGGTTACAGAAATCAAAGCCAAGGTAAACATTTGGAACATTTTCGCCGTGTGACGTCTTAGGAAGCTTAAATATAATAGCTTCCATTGATAATTCATTCTCAGGGTAAATTGAGCAATTATATTTAACCTCTTACAGTGTTTTATATGATGTGCTCCAGGGGTATTCAATATCTGCCTTTTTGCGCAAAAACTAGACTTTTCTCTCAAGGTATTTGTACCCCATTCTCTTATTGTCAAGGATCAAATGAGAGCCACTTTTTGATGGCTGATTTCTGATATTGGAGATTCACTAATCTGAGTTGACCGTTAATAGTGCCCCCCCCCCTTAGTGGTAGGGTTTAACAGTACCAGACCAAGCACAGGAAGATCCTGTTTTAAAATAAAACACATTTTATAAATGACAATAACTGTTTCTGTAAGTCCAGAGAAAGCAATTGTTTGAATGGTCCTTATGTTGTTCACACTAAAAATAATGTGTCTAGGCTTTGTAACAGAGCTTGTAATATCTTCCCCAACAAGCGCAAACGCATAAAGAGTAATATCAGGTTTCTTTCCGCTTTAACAATCAGTCATCCATCATAAACCATTAAATACCTGTGCAGATAGGGACACGCCACTGTCATAGTGCATGAATCACACACACTACCTGTGTCACATAGGGGTCTGTAACACAACGCTGGTGCTGACATTGGAGGAAAAAAATTCTCTATTATATTAATTTTAAAATTACAATCACAGATTTCTTCTGATTTGGATGTCTACCCATGTTTTCTGATCTATTCTTCTGTAAAATGCATAATATAAAAACTAGTAAGGGACGGAGGGGAAATGACGTAAGACGCTGACTGGGAAGAGCGTCTGCTAAAGGCGATGCTGCAGACGGAATTCTGAGCTTCGAGTCTGACCTTTTGCGGCCCCAATGGTTCAAGGACCGATTGTTTAGCTCCTGACATATCTGTGTGATTTGTGTGACTGCAGCGCCAGGTCAACGTTCCGGAGAATTCTAATCGGAGCAGACGGAGGAGATCTATCGGCTCTGAGAGGAAAGAGACGGATTATCTACACGAATGTAACGCTGACCTAACGCCCCGGAGAATCTGAATCAGAGCAGACGGAGGAGATCTATCGGCTCTGAGGAGATAGAGACGGAAAGCGGAGAAAATCAGCTTTTGGCGCGAATGAGAGGGAGCAGACTAAAGATAAAGAAAAGTGGGAGTTCGCATCTGAAGGATTGGAGTGAGCTATAAAAGTATATAAGATCCCATCTACGGAAGAGATAAGTATCTTTAAAGCATGTGGAAAATCGGAATGAATTTGAAAGACTAATTGAGACGCTTATGATCATGTTCTATATCTTCAAATTGATTAATATTTATTATTTATAGATTACTTAGCACTTTAGCACCTTATATATCTACCTTGAATCAAGAAATCACTAAGGAGAGACTTTTAATCATGGATCATTGGACATAAGGACACACAACATTTGATTATTATTTATAAAATCATATGCATTTGATTCTCTCTCTTAAGATTGGATGGAAATATTGAAGTTTTGAAACGTATATAATATATTGAGAGAGAGATGATTGAATTATAAGAACCATATGTTTAATAGGTAATAGATTAATTGTTAATAATTGATTTGCCATGAATTTTTTTCTTTTTTTTTCTTCTTTTCTAAATCTATCATGAATTACTAATATATTAATGAATTTTATTTATTTAAATTATTTATACATCTATGCACTTATTGAATTATTTATTTATGGAGTAATTTAGTAAACTAATTATTTATGCACTTATGAATTAATTAATTAATTGGCTTGAGTAATAATATAATTTATCATGAATTTTTTTCTTTAAATTTTTCATGAATTAATATATTAATGAATTCTATCAATTTAATTTAAATTATTTTTGGATTTATGTATTTATTGGAATCATCTATTTATGGAATAATCTAGTAATTCAATTAATCATTTATGCACTTATGTACTAATTAATCAATTTGCTTGAGTAATAATACAATTAAGGGAGTGCCTTTAATAGAAGTAAGAACAACTTGTTGAAGCGGGAATGCCAATTAAGAAAGGAACTGAGCACAAATTATCTGCTATAAAAGAAAAAGAGATGGTGAAAGATAAGAGGAAAAAAGCTGATCTAACCTCAAAAAATGTGAGGAAAATTGATAATATATTTTCTCCACAATCTCAGAAAATAATAGAAACAACTATAACGCAAGATACAACTTTAGACTCAATGGAAATGGATAATACGAATTTAAGTATGGAGAGCTGTGGGCAGCTGGATCAAGCAGAAACCTCTCAAATAAATTTACAAAAAGCCTTAAATGCTCAAATGGATTTAATAAAAAATGAAATGGCTACTTTCTTAACTGAAATAAGATCAGATATAAATCACTTTAAAGAGAGAGTAATTGCCTCTGAAGAAAAAATAGCAGTACTTGAATTTAAAACTGAAGAGTTACTCCAAGATAATCAAAAAAAGCAACAACAAATAGAAGTATTAGAACGTAAAATAAACGATAATGAGAATTGGGCCCGTAGAAAAAACATTAGAATCAGAGGAATTGAAGAAATTATTACTCAAGATAAAATTATAACTTATCTGGTGACCTTGATTAATAGTATGGACATACATAATAAAGTTACAATCTCTGATATAGATTGGGTATATAGGATAACAAAACCAATTAATGTAGTAGGAAATCTTCCAAGAGACATAATTGTTAGATTTAATACTTTAGGAACAAAAAATGAGGTGATGAAGGCATCACGTGTATTTAAATCGGATATACAAGCTTATTCCAAACTGCTATTTTTTCAAGATATACCGTTTTCCATCCGACAAGGAAGAAGATCCTTTAACATTATAATTGAAAAATTAAAAAAGAAAGATATAAAATTTTGGTGGGGATACCCACTAAAGCTTCATATCTTGTATAATGGAATATCTAAAGTATTTGAAAATTCTAAAGATGCGCAAGGTTGGATGGAAAAGGAGTTGGATAAATAAAGCAGTATAAGACTAAACTAATATGATTTAAGACTTGAAGAAATATATATAATTCCTTATTTTTTTTTTTTTTTTTTTTTTTTTTTTTTTTTTTTTTTTTTTGTTTTTTTTTGTTTTTTCTTTCTTTGAGGTGGTATAACACTTTCTATTTGTAATAACTAGAAGATTAATTCTGCAATAAGCAGGAATATTATTATAATTACACATATCATATTAACACTACACAATCTCACTATTCATATAGACATGATAATATTTAGTTATATTTCACTTATTAAAATGTAAAAAAAAAATTTCTCTATATTAGATCACGAGTATATAGTAAACACTTGTTTTATTTAAATACACCCTGCATAATTGCAGAAGATGTTAACTCTACATCTCTCTACATATACACTAATAATATTATTCGGAAGAAATTTCACAACCATACACTTAAGTGTTTTTTGAGATTTTTTTAAACACATTTTAAATACACTCTGCAATATTGCAGAAGGTGTTAATATAATTATATACACATTAATATTATTAATTAGAAGGAATCTCACAACTATACACACACACGACACAATTATTTAATTATATTATTCTATAGATAACAATTTTTTTTTTTTTTTTTTTTTTTTTTTTTTTCCCCCTTTCTGTTGGCATCGCCTTAACCAACTATCTAATTGTGATGAGGCAAAGGGGTATATTTACCTTACACAATAGAGATAAATATAGATATGTTATGTATTGTATAATTTATGTTATATGTTGTATATGGTATTGTGATATGTTAAATCCAAAGTGGGTTTATGATAACTTCTCTTCTCTCCTCATAAGGAATTTTAAAAAGTATTATAATCAATTGATGAAAAAATGGTTTCAAGGTTTTTTTCATTAAATGTGCAGGGTATGAATCTTCCCCAAAAAAGAATTACTTTAATTAATCATCTTGTAGAGAATAAAATTGAGGTTGCAATAATCCAGGAAACTCATTGGACAGATACATTTGCGCAGAAACTCTCCTTTAGGAAATATCCGGTAATAGAACATGCCTCATTAGGAAATCAGAAAAAGAGAGGAGTAGCAATTCTTATTGCAAGAGAGATAAAATATGAGAAGATCTATGTCCAGCGAGATAAGGAAGGTCGGTTTTTAATTTTAATTTGTAGACTGAATGATAGAATATACTCGATAATAAATATATATGCTCCAAATAGCAAACAGATTCATTTTCTCAATAGCCTTATGAAAAAAATTCAGATATATATTCAAGGTACACTAATAGTGGCAGGCGATTTCAATTGTGTAGTAGATCTAGATATGGATAAATTGACTACTGAATATAAAAAAAAAGACCGGATAGAATTAGAAAAGGTAAAATCTTTCAATGATTTCTTAGGGAGAAATAGATTATATGATCTATGGCGATCATTACATCCAGAAGATCGAGATTATACCTACTATTCAAGCTGCCATAAATCATTTTCCAGAATAGATCTGGTTCTAGTTAACGCACCATTAATAAGAGAATGTAAGCGAATTTGGATAAAAGAGATCCCTTGGTCGGACCACGACTCAATTATGATAATACTAAAAGGAACCCATAGAAGTATAAGACCTACATGGAGATTAAATAAAAATCTATTAATGAATGCATTATATAAGAAGGAACTGGAAAAAATTACTAAACAATTTTTTGAGGAAAATAATCCTATTGAGACGTCTTTTGCAAATACTTGGTGTACATATAAATGTGTTATTCGGGGACACTTGATTAGTAGAACAGCACATCTGAATAAAACAAAATCTAAAACACTTTCTGATTTATATATCCATCTCGAAGATCTATGTAGGAGAAATAAGATAAGGCTAGATTCGGAATTGAAATCTGAAATGGAATTAATAAAAAAAACAATTAATGAGCTACTGATGGAAAAGGCTAATAAGATATTAACTAAATATAAGCAAAAATGGTATTATTTGGGGAATCGTCCGGATCAGCTTCTCTCTCGCCAATTATCAATACGAACAGCTAACTCTAGAATACATAAAATTATTTATAAAGATAAAAATTGCATTTCACCAGCACACATTGGAGAAGCTTTTCGTATATTCTACACAGAATTATATAATATTCATGATAATAGCCATAAGCGAGATATAATTAAAAAGTATCTAAGATCTTCTAAAATAACACAAATATCGACAGCCCAAGCTAAAATCTTAGATCGCCCTATAGAAGAAAATGAAGTGATAAAAATAATAAAGCAATTAAAAAAGGGTAAATCGCCGGGCCCTGATGGATACATTGCTGAATTTTTTCAATGTTTGGAAACCAGTCTGACTCCTTATTTGTGTAATATGTTTAATGAAATAAAAAGTCAGAAAAAATTCCCACGAGAAATGCTACAAGCACATATATGCCCTATCTTGAAACCCGATAAATCTGCCTTAGATATTAAAAACTATAGACCAATATCTCTGATAAATTTAGATACTAAAATATATTCTGCGATAATAGCAAATAGGATTAGACCTAATTTAGAGACACTAATACATAAAGATCAAACAGGTTTTATAAAATCAAGATCTTCTAGTGACAATGTCAGAAAGATAATAGACATCTG
This sequence comes from Spea multiplicata, assembly GCA_009364415.1. Classification (NCBI taxonomy): domain Eukaryota; kingdom Metazoa; phylum Chordata; class Amphibia; order Anura; family Pelobatidae; genus Spea; species Spea multiplicata. The sequence goes on along the minus strand of VKOC01000825.1, from coordinate 50,625 downwards.
TAATTATGCAAATATTACCCAGGCCCCCTTGCTGGCCCTGTCATTAGATGCTGAAAAAGCATTTGACAGGGTCAGCTGGGAGTTCCTGGAAGAGACTTTAAAGGAGATGGGTTTTGGACCGGGTTTAATTGATGCTATTATGGCATTATATACTACTCCCACAGCCAAAATAGTGGGGCAAGGATTTGAATCTCAATGGCTTAATATATCTAACGGCACAAGACAGGGATGTCCCTTAGCCCCTATATTATATATTATTTCTTTAGAACCTTTTGCCTCTAGAATAAGATATAATTCTAATATTCCTGGAATTAAAATTGGTCAATTAGAAATGAAAATGTCTCTTTACGCAGATGATATTCTCATTATTTTAGATAAACCTAATGTCTCGATTCCACTTTTATTACAAGAGATTGAATTATATGGTACTATATCTAATTACAAGTTAAATATGGGGAAATCACAGGCAATATGTATTGCAATGTCAGAAGAAGAGAAAAATCTAATAAAATCTAGGTTTAAATTCTTGTGGCCAGATACAGGTATAGATTACCTAGGAATAAAAATCTCGGCAGAAGGCACTAAGATACTGGAAAGAAATTGTCAAATTCTTTTAAAGCAGACACAAGAGAAACTAAATAAGTGGAAGTCTCTTCCAATATCCTGGATGGGGAGAATTAATATTATAAAATCATATATATTACCAGCATGGTTATATAGATTCAGAATGGTCCCGGATATGCTGACTAAAGATTGGATTAACATATTACAATCAAAATTAATGAAATTTATATGGCGGGATAAACATCCTAGAATCCAAAAAAACACTTTATTTTTACCTAGGAGTCGGGGAGGACTGGGCCTTCCTAAACTACTTAATTATTGGTATGCATCTATGCTATCCCATATATATAAAATGCAACTGTTGCAATCTAAGGAGTCAGACTGGTATCTAATTGAAAAAACTATTTTGGGCTTGAAAGATCTAGAAATAGCCCTTTGGCTACAGAAAAGAGATCTAAAGGAATATACGAAACATCTCAAAGGGACACTACTTAATTCAACACTATTATTTTGGCAGAATTTTAAGAAGAAAATTGGTTTAAATGATCTTATAATTAAAAAGGCCCCGTTACAGACTCTAAATAAAAATATTCAGGATATAAACCTCAACGAGTGGGAAAAATGTAGGATAAAAAGAATAGAGGAACTTATGATGGGAAATAAACTTAAAGATTTTTCTACCTTGTGTATCGAGTTCGGTCTTACTAATAAAGAAATATTTAATTACATGAGAATTAAGAACTATTTATCTCACTCTCTTGTGGAGGAAAATAAAGATGAACATGTGATAAAGTTTATGAAAATATTTGATAACCAGACTAAACAGAAATCTTTAAAACTTTGTTCAGACTTAATTGTGGATATAGATGATCTTAAAGCTCCACCTGCCTGGAAAAAATGGGAGATTGATTTAAATATAGATAATGCCTCCCTTACAGCAGATCGCTGGATAAAAGCTTGGAATCAAGTTATGAAAAATGCTCATTGCTTGAACCTACAGGAGACTTATTTTAAAATTGTCAATCGATGGTATATGGTCCCAGAAAGGCTCCATAAGATAAACCCAGCAAATCAAAATCTATGCTGGAGATGTCAAAGAGCTGAGGGAACATGGATTCACATCTGGTGGTCATGCACTAAAATAATGGAATGTTGGGATAAGATATTTAATATCATATCTGGTATAGTGGAGAAACAAATAGATAAGTCACCGCTTAGAGCATTATTACTTCAAGATTGGGAGATGATTCCGGTAAAACAAAAAAACTTGATAGATCATGTGATCCTAGCGATGCTGGTAGTTATAGCTAGAAATTGGAGGCAAAAAAAGATAATCTCCTGGACATATGTCAAAAATCAAATTATTAATCAAAAGAATATGGAATATGGTTATTATAGAGCTAACGGGCTTATGTATAAATACTGGGAAATATGGGGAAGATTTACCCTATAAATATCTATAAATTAGAGGAGAGAAGATCAACCCACTTTGGAGATACATACATGAAAGGACTTTACAGATACCAGTTATCTCTGTCATTTCTGTCTTTTTTTTTTTTTTGTCATAATGTTATCTATAATTGTAATATGCATGCATGGTAAACTATAATATAATGAATGAAGAAACTATATAGACCTCTACTCATAATGGAGCCCTATGAGGATCAGTAATAAATAATTTCATATGCTGCTAATGTACTGTAACTTATTGTCTTTTTATATGTTTTGTACCTTTATTAAAAAAAAGAAAAAAAAAAAAAAAAGAAAGCGCTTCTTGTCCTGAAAAAAAAAAACCAAAATATAATTTGTGTGTGTATACTAAATGAGAAAATTACAGCTAAATACAAATACTGCAGAAATGTTATAACAGCCATCACGAAGAGTACAAAAAAATCAAGACACATTTATTTGCATGATTTGTGAAGTGTTTATTTCATGATTTATTTTATGGATTTACAAACATATGCAAGTGAAAGCCTATTAATAGGTATGTAGTAGTTTGGTTATCTAGTTTATAAAGCCATGCATGTATTTTGTAGAAACGTCTGTTTATTTAAATTAGATCATGATGCTTAAGAATATACATTACCCAAGTGCCAAGGCACCTTCCTGTTATGTATCATATTATCCTCTGTTAAATCTGTATTCTGCCAATACATTCCTGCAGGTTCTTAGTAAGCTCATTTAAATGCCATTAAACATTCTCCATCTGCCTTTGAAACGCACTATGATATGTAACAATGCAGTGAGTTGGATTTGGAGGACATGAAGTGTAAGATGTTATGTTCTTACATCTTCTCTATCTAGCACAGATCCTCCGGGGGTCATATTAAATAAATACAGTAGAAAAAAATTATAAAACATCAAGATGGTAATTATGCATTTTCTTACATTTTGCATGCCTATCATTTGTAATATGTGCTAATATACTTTGTTTCAATGCATACTAAAGACATTTGTGATTCTTTTATAGAAAATACAGTTTATTTTGCTTGTAATTATTACTTCAGTTTATACGAAACTGATAACCTACCTATGAGGCTGCAATAGCACAAAGCAATCAGAATGTGTACGATATCAATATGGTAATTAATAGATTTGCGTTTTCAGACGGATATGTTTTCGTGCTTAATTTTACCTTTTCATCCACTTGTTCGAATGATGAACCAACAAACATTTGACGAAAGAAACAAAAAACAAATGTGTACAATACATCTTCATTCATTCATTCTGTCGCTGCAACTGCCACCAATTTTGCTGAATGTTTTGCTATTTCTAGATGCAATAGAATATAAAATATCAACAAACTTCCTCTTTACTGATTTGCTTGTGTTACACACACTTCAAGGAGTTGTAGTCCTTCTTGTTCGCATTAGAAAATGTGCCCCCTCTTTATATTGATTGACTAAAAACGAAAAATACCCAACTCTTCTCCCAGATACAGTGTCTGACCGCCCGCTCCCGCCCGCAACACCAGGAAGACCGCCCGCAAGTTTTTTGGGACCTGCCTCCCAATGCCGTTCTCTACACTGTCTCACTAGAAGATGAGGTCATAAGAGCACTTCCAAAATACAGCCACCTGATTTATCCAAAGAACATTATTTCTGTGAAGAAGTATCAACAACATAAACATTTTTCGATGTTAAGCTCCTGCAATTGTATTAAAACATTCAACTTCAGTAGCAAATCAAACCAATACCTAAATAAAACCAAGGGTTTTGTTTAAGTCTACGGATAACGTATTAACTTATTTAAATAGCTTGTTCTATATTCCTATATACATATGCCTATTGAAGGTTTTGTAGAGTTAATGGAATGGTTAAAAACAGTTGCCAATTATATATATCCATGCACCTCTTAAAATGAAGATCTCTGAATCTTAAAAAAAATTACAGTGAGATAAATTGTAATGAAATCCTGTCTATAGAATTGCAAGGATATTAAATAACATCTGCCTGCACAAAAGTTTGATTGTGCTCAATTTAATTTTCTAAAGTGCTTTTAGGTAAAGATATCTTACAAATGTAAATAAGTAAAGGAGTTCAGTGCTTGATCAGTCTTCCATAAGTACACTGCTAACCATATGTGTACGTGTGTATATATATGTTTCAAAATCTTGATAAAGGGTTAGAAGTTAAAGGTTAGAGCTTGAAACGTCATTGTAATTCCTGAATAAAGATTGGATTTTATTCCTGACTTGGAAGTCTTAGACTTTTATATAAGGGCAGAATAGCGAAGGGGCAGGTGGATTATCTTGTATTACTAGGGGACTATTGGACTTGTGTGTGTGTGTGTGTGTATATATATATATATACTGTATATATATATATATTGCCCTCAGTTGGTGCTTTCAGTGACAGCCTCTTCCCTGATTGGAGGATCGTAGAGGACATCACTACAGCACAGCCATTTTGGCAGAAATTCCCGCTGGGTTATGTCTGTGGAGATTCGGACAAAGAAAGAAGATAGCATGATTGAAGATAGAATAGAGAAGGGAAGTTGAAGTAGAAGATGTGGAAGTGGTTTGCAGTAGTGGTCGGTAGAGAAGGTAGGGAAACATTTAGAGAGCGCGAGAGAGAGTGAACGAATTACAGTGTGAGACAAAGTGAACAAATGAGTGTGTGAGACAGTGAGTGAGAGTGAATGTGGGCCCCGGGCAACACATTTTTTATTTGACCCAGTTGCACATGTCTATTTATATATATATTTCAGACAGGCAAAATAAAATAATAGAAAATATTTAAAGAATGTAACTAGAAAAGTAAATTCACTATGGCATTAATTCATGTAATTTTGTGGAAGATAGAAATGTATTGTTTTGTAATCTGTTCCTCAGTTCTGTCTTTGAGCACTTAAAGGGATTAAACAATTTTATTCTTATTGATTCATAGAGTAACTGATACTGGTTGGGATTTACTGAGATGACAGGTAAATATAAACATCGCAGCCAAAAGATGTGTTTTCCCTAAGGGAAGTTTGGCATAAAATGTCATAATAATGTAAAGCATGGTAGCTCTGTGAGAGTGAAAGTACTGGTTTTTTTTCTTTAAAGCATTTTAATTAGAACAAGGATCTGGAATTTATGCCTTTGGAGTAGTTCTCTGCATTCTAATTAAGATTTCAATGAAATTTATATGTGTATTATGGTCTCATGGAGGCTCCTTGTAGAATTTTAATGCTGCCAGGAGCTGTGGAAAGCAAAGTATCTGCCTCAGGTTACTGTAAAAGATAGGAATAAAATAAACCAGGATTATACATTGATGTTTTGAGGCAAGAAATTACCGAATACATTTTTCCTGATACCCAGACTTGCTCTAACACCATAACCTTGCATGTACATAATAATCATACACATACTGTTTCTCCCGCTCCTCCTAACCCAGGCACCACTATCCCTAGTCAGGAATATGGAAGTCAGCAGTGCCAGGGTACAATAGCCAGGCATCTGGAGCCAGAAGGGTAGTCACACAAAGCCAGGTCATACACGGGGAAAACGGGAACATGGGAGCAAAACACAAAGGCAATGGAATCCTGCTGGCTTATATAGGCCAGAGCATGGTGGAGTTTAACAAACCGCACACAGTGAAAAGGCACAGAGCTCACAACACTAGAGAAATCTCAAGTGTGGCTGTGAAACCATGGCACACCATGGCACACCATCCACTAACATACAATTATACACTTTAACGCCATCCACTGACACCATGGTTTTTAAGCCATCTTCTATGTTTCTATGATTCCGCATGTAGTCATGGAGGTGCCTTTCCAGTATGGGGACCTTTTTGGCCTGCATTTACATTGTGACTGGATAATTTTTGTGCTCCTAACTTGAATTTATGCACGTTATTTTAATGAATGGGAATTTAAATTGATTTCATAGAATACGCTGTGCAACCTGCTAGCCAATTGTGTTATAGGCTGATATATCATGTTTTACTGAAATATATCACTGTGTTGTAATATGGATAGTGGTGTACGGTAGCCCACCCTTGCTGTCTGCCCTGATGTCCGACTGTGACTCAGATGTACATATGTTTTTATGCTAGTCCGTAAGCCATGATTAACAGTATCAGTAAAAAATGTATCTTTGCCACTGGGTTAATTAGTAGAAATTATTAGAATATGTTGCTTTGTGCAAATGTTTTGAGCTAACCTATTTTCTTGCAAGCTTATGTTTAAAAATCTTGCAATAAGCTAAATTGTAAAGTCTATCTAGGTTACACTTGTATTTTAACTCTCTCATAAGAAATAATGATTTCATTAACATATTATTAGGACAGATAACAAAAATATAATCTACACCTGCTTCAAACTCAGCAGTTTCTGTGTATTTCAGTTCTCTTATTCTTGATATATGCAAAAACCAGATGACCTGGCCTGGCGACGATGTGGTGGCACTGGCTGGATATGCACAGCCGCACTCTATGTTTTTATGCGCACTCTATGTTTCTATGCTCACGGAGTAAGCATCTAGCTGCAGCCCACCAGGCATTAATATGATGGGTAAGATGGGCAGTCCAGGACTCATAGGGATCATATAGTGGCATTAAGGGGCACCCAGGAGTTTAACCAATAAAACATCCGTGGCCTTCAGTAGACCTTTAAAACTAGAATAGATTACAAGTCGTACCACAGATGGTTAGACAAAATAAGGTTAGCTTTAAGGGACTAACAGAGGTTAGGGCAATCAAAAAGCAGGAGGGGGCTGGTAAGTAGTTTATTGATTTAGTCCCTTAATTTTAAGTGCAGTCACATAAAAATAGAATACACTAATGGGCCATTTGACTTAAATTGTCTTTGATTACTTTAATTACTATTCTATATGGCAATCTTAATGTTACCAGTTTTAATTCAGAAGGAACTTGTATAAAATCTGATGTGTAGATAGGAGAAAAATGGACCGAATTAAAAAAAAACCAAGTATATTCTGCTAACATATTTTTCTTCTCTGGTTGTACGGTTATTAAAACATGAACAATTAATTAGCTAACTCATCCACATAATCAGAGTATAATTTAAACTGTGCATCAGTGCTCATAAAGAAAAGTAAACCAAGATAAACAGAAAGCCACTTCAGTCTAGTTTCTTTGATCTTTTGTCATTAAAGCAGCAATAAACTATTTTCTTTGTTATGTTTTAACAAGACAGTTTGTAACATCCCTTTTAAAATGTCACTAATTAAAAAAGTAGCTAATGAAAATTGCTTGGAACAAAATAGTGCTGTTAGGGCTATTTTACCCAAATCAAAGGGACCTCCAACATCAGGACAATTTCTTGGGTCAATTGACTGGGAGGCTATTTAGAGGAAAGCATGGCTGGGTTAAACCTTTTTGTTTTTGTATAGTATTGTACTTGTATTAATATGGTAAATCCTTATATTAATTTATTTACTGTTCAGTTACTAGTACTTGGTTACAATACATTTTTTAATGTACTTATTCAGAGACAAAAATGTCCATGAGACGAGTTTGTTCTGGAAGCGTATGCCTGAGTTTACTTACATTCATCAAGAGGCCAAAACAATGGTGGGATTTATGGAATTCAAAGATTGTGTTACTACGTTTCTTGAAGGAAATGAAGCCTGTACTAATCTACCACTCTGAGAACCCCAAAGCATTCAAGAATATGAGCAAGCCTAAGCTTCCCTTCGATTATAGAAATAACAAGAAAGCTTGGATGACATTAGCAATTTTGAGGACTGGTTTTTGAACCGTTTCATTTCTCAGGTGAAAGAATATTAACGTAAAAACAACATACCTTTCAAAAATCTTCTTACTTTAGATAATGCTCCAGGACATCCATAGCATCTCAGCATCCTGATGTCAAGTTTATGTTTTTGCTGGGGAACACAACCGCACTCATCCAACCAACGGATCAAGGCATAATAGCTGCATTCAAAGGGTACCATTCACGCAACACGTTCGCTCAGGCTGTTCAGACAACTGACCACGGCTGAATGCTTTGAGAGTTTTGGAAAGATTTTAATGAAAGATAGGTTTTAACGCTATCAGGGACATCACTGCAGCATGAGAAGTCACAAAGGATAAAAAATGTTTTGAAGACATTTTGTGAACACATTCAAAGACTTTAACAAAGATTCTTGTGTTGATGAAATAAATAACAAGATTGTATTGCTTGGGAGACAGCTAGAATTGTAAATGGATGAAGAAGATTTTTATCAGCTTGTTGGTACAGATTCTCAAGAGCTTTCCAATGAGGGATCTGAACAAACTGGAGGAAGCTAGAAGTAAAGAAGCCGAGGTAGAAGTAGAAATTATGCCAGACACACCAAGGAACTTTACAAAAAATACATTGGCACATGCATTTTCATGCTTCAATAGTGATTTGCAGATGATAGTGGAAATGTAAGTCAATTGTGAGAGATTTGGAAAATTTGAAAGACAAATACAGATTGCTGTTGCTTGCTATAGTGAAAAGAAGAAGCAAACTGTGCATTTAAAACTTTATATCTTCCTGAAGAAGCCTGAGCCTGTTGCTGAATCATCTAAAAGTGTCAACAACCCAGTATGTTCTACGAGCGATGGTCGCATACGTGAATCATCAGAAGAAAGAGAAATTGCTGACCTTGTTGCTGTAGCCTCCTCCCCAGTACCTTTGCTCAGCGATTGATGTTAGTTCAATGCTTCACAACATTCCTCAGACCCGCTGGCTACTTAATGGGGATTACGTGTGCAACATATCACTATATGTACTGTACTTTACCTGTCTCATCCTTGTGTAATGTCTTCTTCTAATAAGGGATAGCAGTACACATTCAGCACTGTACATTGATTTGATTTCCCAAGGATGATACAGTACTTTACTGAATGTGCATCACTATCATCCCAGTGTAAAGTCAAAATATTATAAGTTGAACCATTGTAAAGCGAGGAGCATCTATACTATATGGAGCACTTGATAGCCAATACATTCTCCATAGAGGACAGCGGCTGTGGAGGTAAGTGGTAGCTGGTGGCAAGGTACCAGATGGTGCTGCCTTCCAGGAGAGCAACTGCCACTAAGCAGTATTTCACAATGCCAAACCACTCGTTATTGTCACTATTTGTTTTCAGAGGCATTTTAGAGGAAAAGCAAATTGTCCTTAATGATGCTCTTATTTCAATTAAATAAGTGGTTTGTTGCTCATGCGATCCCACTAAAATAGTATCAAGCATAGCAAGGCAGGAAAGAAATTGACATAACTGCACCTATAATTCTTCCCCACACCTAGATGCCATTATCGAGTCCTTCTATATCTCTTTCTCTACCCACGCTAGATTTTGTGACCTTGATGTCTTGCACTAGACATCTGCCTTGTGCGAGGATAACAAACCAAAAACAATAAAGCTATCAAACTAAATCTGTCAACACAATGGTGACTATAAATAAGGCTTGATATGCCTATCTTTGTGGAATATTTTAAATTTTATTGTGTATAGAATTAAAACCCATTTTCAAGCGACACTGCAAATGTGGGACATGTTTTACATTAAGCAGCTTCAAATCAAATTTCCCGGTAAATAGATAGAACACTCACATATAGTAGTTTTACCTTATGTAAAAGTCTATAAAAGCAGGCTGGAACTCATAAACATGAACGGAAACAAGAGAAGCAGGATGTGCCTTTTAATTAGCCCTTCCAATGCCAGTTCCAATTAACTCCAACAGATTTTGACATTTGCACGAATTAAATGGGAATCGCAGTACTACCACATTTCAAATTGAAGCAGTAATTGGACAAAAGCAATTGCTGTGCTTGTGTTCTTTTCCTCTTAAATATGTTATGTTACAAGTAAAATTTAGAACACAAAAATAACAAACAGTAGTCCAAGTGTTCAGCTTTACTAAAATCTATACCTAAACTATTCTCAATAATATAATGCCCAAATGAATGGCTTGCTATTGTGTGTTTATGCAAACCAATCACATAATTGTATCGAACCTTAATATCTTAATATCTAGTCAAAATGAAGACCATTTTCCGATGAATAATGGCTCTGATCTGGTCTATGAAGGCTAACAAAGACTACTTGAAGAAGAAACCCCTTTCTGGTCCATTAAAATGGCATTTTAGCAAAATAAGCAGTATTTCACTTATCCTGGCAACTGCTAGACCCTCACAATCTGTGCATCAGAGTTTGCAAGCACATACACAGATGTTGGAAGTGCAGATGTTGGAAACTTATTTGAGATCAAGTGCAACTAAGTTTAACAATGAAAAATAAAAATACTTCATGCATTTCCATATAGCACACATTATTTAATGCCCATAGAAAAAATATGTTAACCTTTAAAATAATCTGTTTGACAGTAGGCATACTTTCGTTAGCGGGGAACTATCACACTGTGGATTATGCCCAATTACAATACTTACATAATACTTGCTGTTCCCTTAAGTCTTAATTCTAAAAACCCTACATCTTATGCTGAGCTCTATATCTAAGATACCATTATGCTTCTGGTTGCTAAGACAAAAAGCATTACAATACAAGCCTGCTTAACCCTTTAAAAACTAGGTCTATTTTACACTACAGGTCCAGAGCACTTTTCTTCATAATTTCCCTCTTTTTTTCTTTAGCTGTATAAGCAGCTGCATGCACAGAAATGCAGAACATTTTCTGTAGACTGGCTGCTCGGATCATGAAGTGAAGTGGTAAGTAACAGCTGTGCCTCCACAATCGTGGCGTGGTGGAACAATTTTATCCGATGACATACCAGGTACGTCATAGGTCCTGTACATCCATCTTTTCACGAAATACCTATTACATCATCAGTCGCAAAGGGGTTAAACAAGGAGTTAAACAATGCAATGAAAGATTGATTATTCACAGCTGGAGCTTAACCTTTCGATTGGCTGGGCTCAACCACTTCAGCTTTTGTCTTGTAGTCCTCATGTGTCCAAATGCATGCTTCTGTAGACGTCCTGTGTTGGCTGACAGTTGGATTTCAGTGCCACCCTAAGAGATCATGGAAAATATTGGTACGTTTGCAGTTATGTGTGCCTACAAAAGCTGCTTTTTGTAGGTAGCTGTGATGTCATTGCTTTAAAGTGTAAAGTGTAAACACACTGAAAATGGAACATTTAATTAAAATTAATTACACAATTGAAGGCTTTCAGTGCTGGATTTAATTGTTGTTTTACCTCAGATGTAACAGTTACCCTTGCCATTTCAGCCATGACAGGAGGTTAAGTGAAGTTAGTAGTAAGAAGATAATATACCAGTATATATATATATACTAGTATAATGAAATGATTCCTCTTTTATACTGAAAGCTGCATCTAATTATTTGCATTTTCAAATCTGGTTTTATGTAAACTAAATAAATAATTTGCTTATCGAAAAGGTTGAGTCTCCAGGAAAAATGAATTAGGAATTATATTAGCATAAAAGATTAAATTAGTTAGGCATCGGCCCCTTGTGCCAGCCAGTAACTTGCACACGCAGTGGCGCACAAACTTACACAACCCTCTCACACATACACAATAACACACACTCCCCCTCACATACCCACCCATGCTCACACATCTTTACACATCCTTGCCCTCTCTCTCTCGCGAGCAGCCTTGCTTCTAGGTCCTAAAAAGATTTGGGGTTAACATTGAAAACATTGTGTGCTGCAGGATATGCCCGGGCACATGCTATGTCAGCATAAAAACATAATCTACCATATACAGATGTCAGCCACACTTACGTCATCAGGCAGCTGGCAGACTTAAAGTGCCAGGGACGCCTCATTATCCCCACTGCAGCCTTGTATTAAAGTATGCATAAAGTATTTAAATATACATTCTTCATTGGTGGACCTGTACGCATGGAATAAGGGAATCAGTATTGTTATGATCTACACCAATGTATTTTTGGTTCATATTTTGCATAAATAAAATAAATAATGTTTGCATAAATAAAAAAATAGAATTTGATGGTAGACAAGAACCATTTAGTTAATCTACTCTGCCCATTGTAAGATGTATATTTAGCATTAAACATCAATCCTAGATGTGTTAACATACCTAAACACTGCCGCCTCCGTTTGGGATTATGTTCTTGTATCACCAGTTAAAACATTTAGTCTTCACCCTGCTTGTCTCTGATCAAGGACACGTGAGGCATTCCTTCTCGGTTTCGGATTCGATGAAAGTATTCTTGGTGATACATAATGTTCTTTCCTCACTATGTTGGAGATGTGGTTTGGAAGCAGCCTCCATCTTTTGTTGTCATGTCCAGATATTATCTCCTTTTGGAAGGTGGTGGTCCAGGTGATAAGGGAAGTGGATGACCCTGAGGCACTTTTGCTACATCACTTGGGCATCTCATTTGCAAAAGGTCCCTGACGATGCATCACATAAATGCGGCGTTATCCCCCCGTTTCTGGAAAACTCCAGGCCCTCAACCTATTAACTCATAGTTCCCGAAGGTCAATTTCATTTCACAAATGGAGGATCTAGTTGCATCTTACAAAGGTCGGGCTTATAAAAATGGGCTTAAATGGCTTCCCTGGGTCTTTTATTTTGTCTCCAAGATTTTGGGAACTTTGTGGTCTATATGGTCAGGTCGGCAACTAGAGGTTTATTCAATTATCTGTAATTTAACTGGGGCTGTTCTACCTTTATGAGACCCCTAGGGGTCTCTGTAGTTAACACGGGAGATTTTCAATGGATTTGATATCATCTCAACACCTTAGAGCTTTTTATTTAATTTCTTTCATTTTCATTCCATTATGTTTTTTAACACTTTTTGGAAATAAATCCATTCATACATTTTGGGTGGGGCATAATAGGAGACATTGATAGGCTGTTGCCATACAGAATGAAATTTATTCTTAATGTTTTCTCTGTATTTTTATGTAAAATAATAAAATGTACACTTTACGATAATCTTGTTTAACATACTACAGAGTGCAATTAATGTTTTGTCAGTGGAACAGTGCCTTTAATTGTACCACAAAACCAGGCTGTTGCACCGAAACTATAAATGCTCCTTTCATGTTGCAATGTTGTTTTTATGTGATTAAATGTCTTGAAAGAAAAGAAAATCTGCTAACATTTATTTCTCTAACAGGGAGAGTGCATTGTGTTACCCAGTATGCATATTAGCGTTTTCAACAATTTACCATAAAGGTGTCTTGGGCGGTTTGACTGCTTTCAGGCATGGCAAATAAATGGGTTATTTCCAAAATCTGTTAACATACATATATTTACATGTGGGTCCACTGAGGTCGATTTATTAAATTCGCACCTACATGGAAAAAACAGACAGAATTAGGTCTTGATTGAAATTTTTCAAAGAATTCTCAGGCTTCTAACAATACAATTGTGGGAAATATGGCGCAAAATAGGTTCATTCTCATGAACTGTATGAAATGTAAATTGCAGTTTTATGCAGATGTAGAACTGTGATATATTTATGTGAGTTATGAGAATTGTGTTTTATCAAGTAATGGAGTGGAACGTATAGCACTCTTTATGTCAATCATATACTATGGTGTCATCTGGAGATTATGGTTCTGATAAATCACAAGTACTTTTTATGAGTGGAAGTCTAACTCAGCCCTTTAAGTGGCCTTTCTCTGGCACTTAACACCTAAAAGGCTGCCATAAAATTATGGGTAAAATATGTACCTGGGTACGATAATACTGTGAAAAAAATATGGGTTAATCTCAATGACCTTTCTCTTATAGTATTTAACCCCGGCTAGCCATATAATCACACCCAATGCTATACACAGAGGGAAAGACATTTAAAGTTAGAATAATAAACTATTTTAACCTCGATGAATATTTTCTTGAACTGTCTTGAAATTCAATTTATATCCAATTTACAGAAGATTAATATAATTAATTATACATTTGTAATACTGTCACATGCATAATTGAAAATATATTGTCCTAAAACATTTTAATATTTTCTTTCCTGATAAATTAGGGAAAATCAGTGTAGATGAAAGGGAAGTATCCATGTTGTTGCGTAATGTGGTAGGAGTGCGTCATCAAAGCCATATTGTAAAGTCCCTCGTGTTACAACTCCCAAGACGTTTCTAGTTAGGTGTATGTGTGTAGGGACAGACTGAGAGCATCCAGGGCCCCGGGCAACAAAAAGCCATGGCCCCTCCTTTGATGATGCCTCCTATAGCCATGCCCTATAATGACCATGCCTCTTCCTGGTTAAGCCCCTTCTTTGTGGTTACACCTCCACATATCAAATGCTTCGAAGTAATAAAAAATGTAAGCAGTTTAAACAAAACTAATCTCACCCCAGAGGAACCCATCTTTTCCCCTCACTCTTCTGAGATGCCATCAAAACCTTAGGGACCCATCCCAGACGGCCTGAGTGATTGGCCTTTAAAAGGGTGTCTGATGGTGGTGCGCTATAACTCCCATCACACTCTCACTCACATTCTCACACACTTAAATTTTCACATTCCCACAATGTCTCCCTACCTTTCCTGCCTCCCTGTTTCCTTTCCTGTGCCCCCTCTTCCTCTTCTTCCTCCTCCTCCTTCTCTTCTGTCTTCATCTGTCTTACGCTCTGGAAGAATAAGGGCAGTGGGTGCACCAGCAGTGCTAAGAACCAAGATATGAGATCATGTCCTGGTGCTCAACATCAGTAGCCAGCGTGCATCGCAATGGAGTAGGAAACAGAGGTCTATACAGGTAATAGGCATGCTATCTCCATACACAAACACAGGCAGTAGAATGAGTCTTTAGAGTTCAGTGACCTTAAATGTGGCACTGGCATAGGATGACACCTTTCCCACAAGTCAGTTTGTGAAATTTCTGTCTTAGATATTCACCGTTTAAAGAAAAATTGAAGATTTTAAATTATGTATGATGGTTTTGCTTAACTACTTACATGCCAGAGCTGTGACCAAAGCAATGTGGTAGTCATTACTCAGCCACTAAAAAGGTTAATAAATTACTGACTCACTCAGCCAATTCTGGATCTGTAAAATTATCAAATTAATGAGATTTTTATTGTTTAAAATTGATGCTGAGAGAAGTATGACCTTTCAGTAGGTTAGCTCCAATCTGGGTTGTTAAATCACAAATGGTCTTAATGAATCATTAGGACATTAATGCATGAATGGAACAATCACATTAATCCTGTGTGATTGCTACGAAACTAGGTATATTGCTTATTGGAATCTAATCTTTAAAGCCATAGTATACTGTCCCTGACAGCCTCATCAAAAAAAAGAGTATCAAAGTAGTTTAATATGCATTCTTTCAAAAAAAAATAAAAAACGTTACAGAGAAGCTGAAGCTCCCCTCTTCCTCTGTGGTCTGACGAGTGAAGCAGCCAATCAGTGGCAGGAAAGTGCTCCAATTGAATTCAATGTGAACACTTTCTATACATGCCTACAGGGGATCTTGTTAGACTACCGAGAAGTAAGCCAGTGCTAGACCCGACTTGCGGGAAGTATGTCAGGTGCAAGAAGATGTCTTCGGCCAGCATAGAAAATAGCGAGGGCCAAATCTCAGCTATCATATGCAGAAAATGTATGTGAAACCTTGCAAAGATCAGAAATTGTCCTGTACGCTGTCATTTTATATCCTTCATTGACGTGGAGAGCTGACGAGGGGAAGGGGGACAATTTGCACCTGGGCTGCTCTGAGTGTCTAGAGTAAAAGACCACTGAACAAAGAATTTACATATTAACTTATCCTTTCTGTGTTTTATGCATTCCTGTTCTGTTAATGTGTTTTAGAGCACATCAAATAATCAGCAAATGGCATTGTTTTATTCAAATGGGCTTTATTACTGGGACACCAGCCCACCCATTTTCATTGATCTCTAAATAAATGTATATACCTTCAATGACCAACAGGTACACAGAGAGAATTAATTTCAACTTATCTGTGATATTCTCATCACAAGCTGGCTGACCAATAGCAGAAGGTTCACCTGTCCATTCACCTGTGCAACCTCCTGTTCAGCCATTCGGGACTCCATTAGCATTGTCACGCGTCCTGGGGGGGGAGGGCGTCCACATGGGACCAAGCCCTGTTTGTTGTGCGCGTGGGTCTCCGTGATGCAGTGATCACTAACGTGAGGAGACACGGCGAATGTCTGATGGGTCGCCATTTACCCCCATCATACAAAATGTATGCACATATTTCTTTTTCTCTGTTTTGTATTATTTTGATACTGTTCTATTTTGTTTCATGTGAAACATGTGAGACCTCTTTGTTTTTCTTTCATGTTCAACACTTGTTTTGATATCTTCTGTCACCTTTCTAACCTTCGTTTCATAAGCGTTTTGCCTCCTCTTTTTTCGTCTTGAAGAAATAATGTGTAGGATTGAACAACTTGATCTCAGGAACAACACATTGTTTTCTGAAGCTGTTATAGAGAAAATTGAATAACTACCATGCCATAAATACTGACAACATGTAATGCTACATTTACTGTTCCAAATCCTTTTAAAAAATTGTGCTGTGTTACTGTTACAAATCAAATATTTAGAATTGGTTCTACATTAGTTAATGAATGATTTTCTGATCCAGAATCGTTATATGCGGCATATGATATTATTTTTAGACAATAATCAATCTCTGTATTTTATATATTCCTAGCATGGTTTATTTAATAGTTTATTATTTCACTGTGATTGCCTGTTCAAAATATATTGAAATAGCTCCTGATTTACATTTCAGGAACTTGTATGCATGCAGAATACAGGCAGGCTCATCACCCCACCGCACATATGGAGAAAACTTAGGGGGCTTTGTAGGTGAGGCATCCTATGTCGTCAATACACAGAGAAAGCAATGCTAACATTGACAATTAGTTTATAACCAGCATTGTTTTTTTATCAATATGTGCTGTCTAGCATCTCTTGGCTATTTAAGATGTAAAAACTAACAAAGTAATAACATAAGGAAAACATTAATGAGGAGGAATTAGATGAAGGTATGGAGTTGCCCCATATAATATCCCCAAATACCCCATAGGTCTTGTGTTCATTAGTCTCGCGGAAGAAAAAAAAAAATTATACCCAGTTTAAACAAAAAGCTGAAAATCCATAGTAATGGGTTGTCTATTTTACCCCTGGACAGTGGCAAATTCCAAAAGCAATCCTAAAAACTTCAAGAGGGGTATAGATGTTGCTACCCTTAAGTATATACAAGCAACATTTCCCTCACCCGCAGCCCCTGTTAAGACTAATTATAAATTAGTTTAAATCTACAGTACATGGACAAAAGTATTGGGACACCTGACAGTTACACCAACAGAGACATTTATGACATTGCATTCTAAATACACAGACATAAATATGTAGTTGCCCCCCCCCTTTGTAGCTAAAACACTGCACTGATGTTGGATGAGAAGGCATGGCTCTGTTCCAGTTCATCCCAGAGCTGTTTGATGGGGTTGAGGTCAGGGCCAGTCAAGTTCTTCCACGCTCATCTAACCATGTCTTTATGGACCTTGCTTTATGCCCTGGAGTACAGTCATGCTGGAATGGAAAAGGGCCTTCCCCAAATTGTTCCCACAAAGTTGGTAGCACAGCATTGTCCAAAATGTATCGGGATGCTGAAGCAGCAAGATTTCCCTTCACTGGAATTCAGGGGCCTTCCCCAAACACTGAAAAATAGCCCCATACAATTACCCCTCCGCCTCCAAACTTTACATTTGGCCCCAATGCACTCAAGCAGATAACATTCTCCTTGCATCCGACTGCCAAACAGAGAAGCGTGATTCGTCGCTCCATGGAACACGTTTTCACTGCTCCAGGGTCCAGTGGTGATGTGGTTTACATCACTCAAACGTAGGCTTGACATTGTACTTGGTAATGTGAGGCTTGAATGCAGGAAACCCATTCCATGAAGCACCCATTGAATAGTTTTTATGCTGATATTAATACCAGTGGAATTTTGGAGCTCTATAGCTATGGAATCAGCAGAGCGTTGATGACTTTCACACACTATATGCCACATTACCCAAATTCTATCATATGAGGACATTGTGTTGGATTACATGTGAGGCATATGCTCTAAGTCCATATAACTTTCCAATATTCCAAAATATAATATGTAGTGGGAACAACGGAGCACTTCTACCTTCCATCTTCCATAATCTTGTACATTTTCTTTGCCCCGCTGTGAGAAGTGGTGGAAACAAATTAAAAAAAAAAAAAAAACTTCAGGCAGGGGGGGCAACTCAACCGTAGTGACATCCTTAATTATCAATAAAATTAAAATATTCTAAATGTTGTTCACTAAACAACAGGACCACCATATAAGCAACAAATCTCCTCCAGCTTAAAGGTGATGTCCCAGGGTACATCTTAGACAATGTTACCATCATCTTCCAAGCCAGGATATCTCCAATTTACCACAGTTATATATTTCTGCATTCAATGCTGCCCATGGTTGAAGAAATTGAGGCCCAGCATGATGACCTTACTCTAACCTATTATACGGGGGTTCGGCTGAATTTGGATAGTCAGAAGCTCCAGGGATAAAACATTTAGTAAGGGAGACAGTGGACATTCATAATTGGAAATTAGAATACATTTAGACAGAAAACCAGCTTCCACTTGACCTGAAGAGTGAATTGTAAAGCCTTTAATGCTTTAGATACTTGAGCTTTAGATACTTGGGCAGGAAACCCAAACTTCCCCAGTACCCTCTAGGTACTTTGCAGACTGTCAAATGCTTTTGTTCAGCATCGAATGATAGAAGCATACACAGCATTTGTGATCTATCAGATCACAACATTAATTAGCTTTTGAGTATTATCTGAAGGCTGCTTGCCCAGAACAAAACCAGCCAGGTCGGTATGTATCAACTTAGAAAGGATGTTGGCTAATCTGTTGGCTCATACTTTATATTTTAACATTCAATAGTGAAATAGGCCATAAACGTGCACACTGATCTGGGTATTTACCTGGCACGGGGAGAGTCATAAAAGTAGCACAAAAGTTTTCCTTTCTCCTTTATTGCTGAAAATATGTACACATATAGGGTTTAGAGAACGTCTTGTAGTATAAATTAGTGATACCATCTGTGGCAAGTTCTTATATACATACTATATCGTCAAGATGACGTGTCTAAACCAGATAGACTTGGTTGCATATTTCACAGAGGATGCTGGAAATAACATAATTTAGTTAATTTATAAATGTTTTGCGTATTTATGTATGTATGTATGTGTGTATATATATATATATATACACACACACACTGTATTTATATGTGTGTGTGTGCAGTGTACAGAGCGACCACTGATATTAAGATCTTTTGGAGACCTAGCATTGCCCCTGGCCGGCTCGCAAGCTCTATTATTATATTTCTAACTCTAAAGAAAGATGAGCTGAAATGTATTGCTATACGTCTGTCTGAACAAAATGTACACAAATCCAGTGAAATATTTCCAGAATTGAGACATTTCATACAAAGCTGCTGCTAGCACCCATAACTATTAGGTTATGTGGTCCAACTTGCCATGTATTTCTAAAACTGTGTTAAATATTTAGTGTTTTTTTAATACGCTTTTAAATCAAGCATGGTTTTATTATAAGCTCTGTATTTTTATTATGCTTCTCATTTTTGTTTTCCATAGGAACAACATGATTTTTTAAATCCTCCGCAGAGCAACTGACAACAGTAAGAGCTCAAACCTTAACTGGCCATTATATTCAGGATAGCCATATGTATGTGCCATGTTTCATTCTATTCTCTCGCTGTATTAACCTCTACTACTTGAACCTCTACTACCTCTACCACTTATCGGCTACCCTCATAGTAAAGGAAAACTTTTTACATTACATCGTATGTACTGATCAGCGACTGACCCTCTGACCCTCTACCTTTAGACTATAACCACTTGTCCCCACAACCTGTATTTAAATGGAAAATTCAATCAGAATCTCAAACTCTGTGAGAGAATGCATTGTGAACATGAATTGCAATGGCTGGTCAGGCGTGCAAATGCGTTCAACCGCTGCAAGAAAAATCAAACACTCAGCATTGATTAGTGAAATACTTCTTGAGTTACTGGGGTCTTGAGATCCCCGTGGTAAAAAAAAGACAAAACGTCCTGGACGCTTCCCCTTAATAAATAATTTGAGTATTTTGAATATTCTTCTTAAGTTGTAAAACTTTTTAGCTTATTTTTTTTTGTAAGAAACAGTTAATGAATTTGTTAGTAATTATTCTTTTGCCTGATTGTCACCACTACATATTCATTAAGACTGTTGAGTCATTATAGTTGTTGGTTATCCTCCTCCTCTGCTCCCACATCTCAGACCAAAATAACCTGCATTACAAACTGCCTTCAAAGCGTCTGCATGGTGTTGTGATGGAATAATAGCTCGACAGCTTCCCTACAGTACGTGCTTTTAACGTCAGTCACAGGATATCTCCATCATAAAAATTGTATTACTATAGTAATTGAGAAGAATAATGAGAGAGAGTTTTATTTTTGAGAGATAGTTTAACGCAGACCAAATATTACAATGGGGCAATTGGATTTAAATCCCGGGGACCTTTAGAGCAAAAGAATGTAAATATATATAGAGGTCCCTAGGATTTAAATTCAGTCGCCCCATTGTAATGTGGTGTTGGCTGGTAAAAGTTGAGCCCTATCTCTTCTTGACTGTCCGTTTGTGCCCTGTACCCATCTGCTCACCCATCATTTACCCTATGTGCTTCGTACTATTTATGCAAACACCTCGGTGAGAGTTTTGCATTTATTGCCAGCTATCGATAAGATTTTATCAGCTCTGGTTATTATTATGCCACTGTATTTCAATTTCACCTTGTATATGAAAGTTCTTTGAAATTAATATATCGAGTAAAAAAATATTTCTCATTGGGATATCTTATCTGAGAATGCTTTGTGTCGTCTCACTTATATTTGAATACTATCCCACAACTCTCGTTGTATTTAAAGTGTAAATTAATGCAGCAGTTAAGAATGTCTGAAACACACTTTTCTCTAGTGGCTAATTTGAAAGGGCATTATTCATTAAAATGGGTGTTATTTGGCTGAATCATTCTTTTGTAGTATGAATCATCCTTTGTTCTAGTGCTCTACATATACAGTAAATTATTAATGGACAAAATAAAACACAATGTTCTAAACTTTGTTACTAGCATCGAAGATTCTCATTCAATTAATGGAATCGGTATAATCAGGGCCGGCCCTACAATGGGGCCAACTGGGGCAATTGCCCCAGGCGGCACTTTAGAAGGGGCGGCACTTTGCCGACCCAAGCGTTTTTTTTTGAAGCGGAAGAGAGCGAGAGTGGTTTTCGCTTACCCGCTCGGCGCCCCTCTCTCTCTCCTCTGCGGCGAGTCTCCCTGTTAGGTCTTGGTGCCGGCTTGTAATGCTGAGCGCCGAAAGTGGCATCAGTTTCCGGCGCTCAGCATTACAAGCCGGCACCGTGGCAGAGCAGGGAGGCTCGCCGCAGGACTCTTTAAAGGTAAGTACCGGGGGGGGGGCGCGAGGCGGCGAAGTCTAAAATGCCGCCCCCACCGACGCCGGCGGGGGGGCGGCATTTTAAACTTCGCCCAAGGCGGCGTAAAGTCTTCGGCCGGCCCTGGGTATAATAGTAGTATGTGTGTAATTACTGATGTTCTGTCTTGTGTTAGATACATATGTATTGTGCATTGTTCATTCTACTAAGTGACTATGGTTAATTTGATTACCTAATTTTACAATACATCATTTTTTTATTCCAGTGCTACCTGTGCACATGTATATCCCCTTTGAGACACAGGTCTTATCTTCTTAATTCATTTTTAATACAATATTGACAGTAATATTAACACACTTTAAACATACTAGTCTACCCCCTCAACATGGCCGATCGAGACCCAGTGACGTCACACGAATGCGTGCTCCTGTCGGTTAACATGTTGCCGTACAGAAGTGTGGGTCTTCCGCGTTTCTCACCTTGTTTCAACCCCAGAGGCAGGGCCGGCCGAAGACTTAACGCCGCCTGGGTCGAAGTTTAAAATGCCGCCCCCCCCACCAGCGTCGGCGGGGGGGGCGGCATTTTAAACTTCGCCCGACGCCCCCCCCAGTACTTACCTTTAAAGAGTCCTGCGGCGAGTCTCCCTGCTCTGCCACGGTGCCGGCTTGTAATGCTGTGCGCCAGAAATTGACGCCACTTCCGGCGCTCAGCATTACAAGCCGGCACCAAGACCGAACAGGGAGACTCGCCCAGAGGAGAGAGAGAGAGGGGCGCCAAGCGGGTAAGCGAAAACCACTCGGCGCCCCTCTCTCTCTTCCGCTTAAAAAAAAAAAACGCTGTTGCGGCAAAGTGCCGCCCCTTCTTAAGTGCCGCCTGGGGCAATTGCCCCAGTTGGCCCCATTGTAGGGCCGGCCCTGCCCAGAGGCGTTGTGAGATACGAAGTACGTCTTACCGGAAGCTGTACATTCTTCTTTCTCATTTATTGTACTTACACAAGTTATATATTGTTTTTTTTAAGGACAAGAAGGGCTTTCTTCAGATACCATTATTTTGATTGTATGATATAATTTACTCTAACAAAAAGTATAAAAATAGCTTCCCTTCATTGGTTGATGCCAGATGAGTTTTACCAAAAAGTCAAAAAGGTTATCAATTCTGTGTTGAAGAAATATTTTTTCAGTGTCTTCCACCTTTGGGTAATAATGTAGAGAAAACACAGATCGATCCAGGACTGGGCATGCTATCCACTAAAAATAATTGTAATTTTAGGTTTGAATAACAATGTACTTTTGTAAACAACAATACTCCATAATTAATTCAGTATGCTTTCACTCCATCCTTCAGGTTTCATACTGTCACTCCTCACAGAGCTGGTGTGAAACCTCTCCACGTAATGCTGATTTTAACTACTTGAACAGAGACGATTTTGTTAAATAATTCACATCTCTGAAATTTCCAATGTGCAATTATCTGTTAAAGGGTTGTTAAGCAGTTTAATAAGGAGTGAAATAGCAGCTAACATTTAATTGTCTTTACTTTTACGTGATGTATATTGCCAGCATCCAGAGGGATAATCTGATTCTCGGATACATCCATAAATCAGGAGGTTTTGAAACGTATATAATATAAATATGAAGGCGTGTTTAACGTAATGTACATTTAACTAAATAGAAAAGGTCTTCTCAAATGAAAGATTCTAAAATGAAATGTCTAGTTTCAGTTTTTTATTAACTGGCCTATTATCAAAAACATATTTCTTTAAATTTTCTTAATTCTTACCATTATAATAATACATATATGAGTGCTACAAAATGAATGGTAAAGTTTAGGATGAGGTGATCAAATATAGGAATAAGATCATTAGATTTAAACTGCAGAATTGAATTAAGTGAATAATGATTATGTGGATAGTCAGGTGTATAGACGGCTGAGTGGTCAAAAGGAAAATTCCATGTTTAAGAGTATTAAAGAAAAACGCTTAAGGAATCGAAAACCTCAGGGAACCACTCTTTTAGTAAGTCGGCTACTCAAACAGAATTTCCTAATAAGATTAAGTCTACTAAATCAACATTTTTAGGCCAAAAACATTGAATCGTGATAGCCCATGGCAAAAGAAACTGAAAAAAAGCAGAGCAAAATCAGAAGGGGACAAAGTGGGCGACTACACCGGAGTAAAAGGCAAACCACCAGTACCACTGACTTAACGCCCATTTTTAATTTGTCAGAAAGAACTTTGACTACAGCCAAGGTGAGCTTATTGACCCGAGGCTAATCTTTTGTATTGACTACTTCAGCAAATGACTTTGAACAAGATATTCAGTTATATAAATTTGACAGAACTTTGAGATTAAAAGACTTTTTTTTTATACTTCACACAAGAGTCAAGTACATAAAAGTTAAGTATCATTGACACCTTTTAAGTTAAAAAGCCATTTCGATCCATACACCAATAATATATCTTTGAAGTCTTTTGAAGAAGTGGCAAATATTGAGACCCAATTATTGGTTTCTAAGAAATTAACTTGTCTGAGGATGAAGTGACAGATCCATTAATTGTAATGTGCGCCGCCAGAGGAGGCATAGTGATACAAAGTTATCATAACTTTTCATAAGTATCAAGATTAAATACTTTGACAATTAGCTGACAAAGATAATTACCAACAAGTCCTGCAGGATCCCACAGCACAAGTTGCATGTAATTTGAAAGCTTTAGATACAGCAGTATCAGCATATTTTATTGATGAATTGACTGTTGATTTGTTAGTGGAACGATTTTCTAAGTGCCCTGTGCTGTCTACGTTGTCAAAGGTCCACAAGGACCCAGTGTGCCCACCGGGACACCCAATAGTTCTGCACAAGGGAGTTTATTAGAACCGATTGCTAAGTGGATCAGAGATAATTTAAAGGAAAGGCGCCATTTATCAATGCAACCGTTTATAGGATACTCCAGATTTTCTCCTCCGATTGGTATTTACAATAAGATTTTACATTGCAAAATGGTTGCTATGTTTTCTTTGGCTTATGACAATAATGTATCTTGGGTTTTAGTAGAACTATGGGCACTGCTTGCTTCTGGCATGTGTAGGATTGGGGAATGGTTAACTTAAAATGTTTGTCTATTGGTAGTCTTTGTAATAACTGCAAATTTCCGTATGCTGGTGTAGTTATGGGTTGCCATGGTAACAGGTGTACACACCTGCGTTATACGCTGTGGCTGATTGGATGAAGGGGTAGCTCTGTAGAAGTCCATAAGTCTGGTGGGTGATGAGGGATCTCACAGTTTGTGGTAGTTAATTATGCTTCATATAGGATGCAGTTTATTATATTGGTTATCTTGACAAAGGGCTTTAGTAAGGTACAAAATGTCGATTGATGAATACCTACTATTAAATATTTCATGTTCCACATAAAGTCCTGTGAGTGCCCTATGTTATATTGACTTATATATTTTGGTTGAACAGCATCCAAGTATTCATTTGTGATGTATTATGGTGAAACCTGAGTGCAGTGGACTATGATATACACACACAAACAAACACACATATCTATATACATGCAAACATATATCTACATGCACACACACAGTGCATTATGAAGCCAATGACTGCTCAGTAGAATTATATTTTAGGGGACATGAAGGGAACTACAAACAAAGCCAGGGGGTCATGAAAGTTACTCAGCTAGCTGGATGTCCATACATAACCTACTGCCCATCAGCAGCACAAAAATACTTTTTAAATATGGAACTGCACTGATATACACGGACAAGAGTCATAATGCACATGCATAGACAGATATGCATGTGATACCTGTGTGCATTCTGACTGCCATAAACGCAGACCCTACCTGTACAGTATCTCTTCCTGCAGGTTGATGGCTGGGGTGTTGGGGGAGCCTCACACATTAACTCTGACCCTTGCCTTGTCCTTACAAGTAGAGAGCCATGCAGCAACAAGTACTGCACCTGCACTGCTCTGCAGCATGAAGGCTGTTCTTCTTATCTACCACAGTCTCAGAGAATTTATATTGTCATATATTACATCATATTACATCTAAGTCTCTGACCCTTTGGCTATTCTGCTTCACATAATCTGGCGCTAAGAGATTTAGTTTCAAAGTAGGAAGTCAGAAGGTTTGCAGAGGCCTGATCAGGCAGCCAGTTGTATAGAACAGTAATCAACGGAAGGCAGCCAAGGCAGTCTTACAGCAAGAAAAAGTTAAATTACTGATTAATTAACTGAGTTATAATTAGGATTTGTAGAGTTTCACAGTCAATGCTAATGTCTGAGATAAGCATCATGCTCTAATTAAGACAGATATTCACACAACTTAGAAAGATCAATGTGAGCCAGAGGAGAGTCCTACTAATGGTTTCTTGCATAAAAGTGGTGAGCACACAAGATGGGCTGAATAGTTATTACTTACCATCAAACTCTGTTTCTGTGAAGTAAATTTCTATCCAAATGTGTGTGACCAAGTCATCAGTATGTGATGTTCAATTGGTTTTAGTTAGCAAATTCTTCTTGCCTCATGTGCTGTCAGTGAAGTGTATGATTTAACAGGGGTAGAATAGAAATAACTGTTCTGGTACCATAGTTTAAGTTTACTGCCGCACTGAAAAGATAAATGAGTCACAATAGTTTGGGGCATTCCCTGAAGGGACTTGAGGGGGAACCCACAAACTTAAATAAAGGATCCAGTAAGGGAGCAAATGTGGCCAAGGCAATAGGTGGCTATATATGGAATCAGAATGAAAGCCTTTGAAAGGCAGTAAAGACATAATGGTAGTGCCCCAAAGTTTAATGAAGAGAGCAATTTTTCTCACTGCTTTCCCATGCGTGTGAAGGACTGGTGTTTGCACCACTAGTGGATACAGCTCAACCCAACGATGAACATAAATAGATGAACATATAACAACCTGGATAAACAATGGGAATCCAAGGTTCAGGACAAGTTACAATATCATATGCTATATGACAGTCTAAAAGTGTGCTTAACCTCTGTTTTACAGTACTAATCAAGTAGCTCGTAACCAACAATTAATGTGACAAAGGCTGATTATTTACAACTGCAGTAGACTGATACTAGGCTAACAAAAGGTGCAAACTTATGCAGAGTTTATACCATGGTTACGAGCATCAAAAATCTAGATTTAGATGTATAATACCAAATTTATCAGTGCACAGTTTTATATGACTGTAGGTAAATATAACTGTAGAATATCTTGGTAATATATTTACTTTCAAGGGCATCGAGATGTTGGTGGAATACTTGTCTAGGGACTTTTAACTTAATAGCCCTGCAATTGCCTATATTTGCATACAATCTGTTTTTCGATAACATTTTTAGATGCGGCTCTAAAAGATAACTTTATACAGCATCTGTCACAGAAGCAAACTATATAAAGTCGGTCTGTTCCATGAAACATAAGGTATCTCGATGATGCTGAACTGAACCAAATTAAAGCACAGCATTGTAAACTGATTGTAGCGCAAGTATCAAGAGAGTATTAAAGCACACAAGAGAGGGTAGGTTCTAAATACAGTGGAAAAGTAAATTCCCTGGTTTTCTGAATTAATTGTTTGTAAAATGTGATCTGATCTACATATAAGTCACGAGTATAGATAAACACAATGTGCTTAAGCTAATAACACACAATGATAATTTCTCATGTCTTTATTGAACACATCCATTAAACAGTGCTGGTGGAAAAAGTAAATGAACCTTTGGATTTAATAACTAGTTAAACCTCCTTTGGCAGCAACAACCTCAAACAAGTGCTTTAGGTAGATGTGTCTCAGGCCTAAGCAAAGTTCAAGAGGAATTTTATATCATTCTTCCTTGCAGAACTGTTTAAGCTCAGCCATATTCCTAGGATGCCTGCTGTGAATGGATCTCTTGAGGTCATTCCGCAACATCTCTAGTGGGTTAAAGTCTTTGTCCTGACTGGGCCACTCCAAAAGATGGATTTTTAAAAGCCATTCTATAGTAGACTTACTTGGGTGTTTAAGGTCATCGTGCTGCTGCATCACCCAACTTCTACTGAGCTTCAGCTGGAGGACAGCCACCCTGACATTATCCTGTATCATACCTTAATAAACTTGGGATAATATAAAAGTGTGGAGGTGCACTGCAACCACAAAAAATAAAATGTCATAATTCCAAGATGATACAGGGTGGATTCCACATATGCAAAAGAAAATTAAGACATAATATAGTGTAATATGTATCTAAAAAAAGGGGTTAAAATAGTCCACTCCCAAGTGACCACTCACTTTTTGCAGAGCAGTCCATTGCTTTGTATAATGTGCCTTCACCAGATGAACAGGTATCGAACTTCTTGGTATGTTTTGATAATCAATCCTCCAAGGTACATACAGCAAAGCAGCTGCAGAAAGCTGCAATATAGAGGAAGCCCCAAACGTAACATTAGGGAGAAACGCGTTGTGTGAAAGACAACAGCACACTGGTGACTTTTGTATTCATTTTGGATATCCACTGGACAACCGGTATCTCTTTATCGGAGGCGGTGAAAGCAAAGACTGGACTACATGGTGGTCATTGTCACTTATGTTGATGTAGGCACTCTTATATCTGTTGAAATACATTTTAGATCATTTACCTATATTGCTGCTTTCTCTGCTTTTCTGTATATATCATGTAGACTTTAGAAACAGAAAATACAGAGAAGCTTAATACCTGTGATATTCACCTGGTGAAGGCACATTATACAGAGCAAGTGTATTGTATGACAATGGGCTGCTAGGGACGCCTTTTTTTTTTTGCATATGCCTTACCAAGTAGAAAGTTTATTTCTTCTTAATGTAAGATATTAGATGACTTTGTACTTTGTTCTTTAATTGATTTGTTACAGGTATATGTAGAGTGTATAGGCAAAGCTAATACATTGTTGGACTAAGATGTAGAAACATATGTAGAATCACATAATTTAAGGATGTTGTCACTTTCTTTAGTCCTTATAGTAATGAAATGGCTCCCCTGACTCCTTAGACCAATATACCAATATCTCAACCCCCCACCCCACCAGACCTATTAAACAAATTGCATACGAATAGTGGGATATGGCATTGGCCACAGCATTATTGACATAATAATACAACTTCAATTCCCCAGGCCAGCGGACAGGATATACACAAACCCATTAAGACCCTGGTGTCTGTTGTGCCATAGTCCCAACAGGGAAGTCTTGAACAAAAGTACTGGCTCCACATGTACCATAAGCCTAATGTGGGGAGAGCCTCCCCAAGCCCGGCCACCAGCAGTCAAGCTTCCCCTTCCCTGTAGCTCCAGGGGGCTTTTCTCTTGCTTTTTAAACATTATAGGAATCCAGAAGATATTTTTAAATGTAATCACACTTATGAATGAATTCACATGCTGAAAATAAATGTAATTTCATATAATGGTCATATACATATGTGCGTCCTATTTCAATCCATTTTTTTTTGCAAATTTTTTTTTTTTTTTTTAAATGTTCCGGTTTGTATTAGGAAAGGTAACTTCAGTTCAGATCCTACAATCTTACATAAAACTGTAACTAACACCATATCCCCAAGCTCTGCCAATTCCCTATGTCTTCGGTGTCCTTTTTTTCTGCTATAAAGTCTTTTTTATTGCTTTAGACAATTTCATATAAAGGATATCTCTGGATATTCATATCCAAGTAAGATCAATGAATCATAAGGTACTGGCTAACCTTTTGAGACAATTTTAGTATTTAGTGATTAAACTGAAGGTCACATGGGTATATGGAAAACGGAATAGGGAGATTTGAAACTGTTGTCTGTGTAAAATGCCAGAACTGTTTCTTTGAAGCCAGACATTATGTTATCCTGACTGGACTGGTACTGCATACATGATTACATGAAACAAGGGAACTGCTTCCACATATATTCATTTGGTAGAGCATTCAGAAAAGAGGACTGGTGCATATGGAACACATACTGAAAATACATGATGGGAGCCAGATAACTACTGAAAATTGCAGACAATGGCAAATGAACCATGCATAACAAACAACATTAGCTAAAGAGAACGGCCACTGGTGCTCAAGGACATGAGTATTTGTCCCAGTCACCCTACACAGAGCAGGTACATTCTATGTACTGCGTCATTGATTACTTGGCACAAGCATTACATGCGTGTCAATCCCAGGACCTGAGTCTACTAAATATCAGATTGGTTAACAGCAAATGGGAAAATAAGCCATCTCATTTTTGTATTCAGTATTAACCAAAACAAACAACACTTTACAGATACTGAAAATTCAAACATCTTCAGAAAAGAATGTCTCGATACTTAAAGTCTGTTAATAAAGCCCTTCAAGTTCTGGAATTAAACAGATAATATTATTTTTTTACGGCAATTCCAAATTTACAAATCACAGGTTGTTTGCAATTACAAATCTGTTGTTGTTTGACTCTGGTGCTTTGGAGGTTTTTTTTGTCCTGGTGCATCACCAATCTTCTGTTCTACTGGCAGGCAGATGGCCTTACATCCTTCTGCAAAATGTATTGATAAACGTGAGAATTCATTTTTCTATCAATGATAGCAAGCTGCCCTGAAACAGTAAAGCAACCCTAAACCATGATGGCCCTGTCCATCGTACTTTACAGTTGAGCATTGTATGTTCCTGCAAAACAAGTCAAGTTTGGTTTCATCTGTCCATGGAATAGTATGCAAGTAGCACTGTGGAATATTTAGGTGTTATTTTCTTAACCACATTGAGCATTCTGAGTTGTGCTCTTGCAGTCATCTTTGGATGCCCACTCCTTGCTGGAGAAGAACTGCTAAACAGTCTCCATTTATAGACAATTTGTCTTACTGTGGACTGATGAACGTCAAGGATTTTAGAGATACTTTTGCTACCCTTTCCACCTTTATGCCAGTCAACAATTCTTAATCTTAGTTCTTCAGGAATCCCTTTTGTTCAAGCCATGGTTTACGTCAGGGAATGGTTATTATGAAATGCAAGCTCAAATTGTCTGAGTGTTTTTTTGCAGGGCAGGGCAGCTCTGACCAAAATTTTCAATCTCATTTTACTGATGAGACTCCAATTAGCTTTTGTTGTTGTTCATCTAGGAGTTCACATGTGTTGTTCATGCTTTGAGTTCTATGCATTTATTTAGTTAAGATTCTGTTTTACTTAGGCAACACATGTAGTATGTTAAGAAAATAAACACTAGCATATCTTTCATTTTATTCTTTCCTATGTTGCTTTAAACACACAAAATAATAAATAAAGATATAATCTCTACAAAATGTGTTTATATTCTTCCCATGGAAGAATCCTATTTGTCTTTTAAGAGCATCCCTACAATGTGAATGTTTACATGGTGTCTTATTAGTTGAAGCAGACTGTTTGTCTATTGTTGTTGAAGATCAGATCAAATTCAATGTCCAACATATGCAGAAAATGGTAAATATACAGAAAAAGGAATAACCACATAAGCTTGCTTAAACTTTTGAAAAAAATGATTGTGTCCTGACCAAGAATACCATAGAACACTCAGACCGAGTAACAGCTAAATGCCATAGACGCAACCCGTTTCAGTCCAACCCGTTTCAGTCCCACTGTAAACCTTCCTCAAGCAGGTATTCTACGTTCCCGGCTAGGACTATAAAATATTTTTCAGAAGTGTAATTGAGCTTATTTTGTTATCCCTTTTTTATGTATATGCAAAATTATGCTACATCTCTGCCAATTTATCTGTATGTATTTTACATACTTGTATTTAGGGGGCTATTCACTAAAGAGGTAGTTTGCAGGCATGTTGACAATTTTAATTCCCTGATATCATCATACATTATGAAGGGAAAATCCTAGTGAACTTCTCCTGGAAGAAGGACTGAACTGGCCCTGCAATTGGCTGCTCCCAGATTAATGGAATATTAATCTTCATGGAAGAAGAGTATTACATTCAAAAAAATCTAAGCTTCATATGGCCCTCGACAAGTCCTCAAGTTGTAGTTGGGAAGCCACAAAAATGTAATGCCATGTTGTGAAACTCTGAATTTTAGAAAGAACATTACTTTCACTTTCTTTGCCCAATGAACCAGAGCACAAGCAGAGAAAGTTAAAGCAATGCCCTGAATAAAATCAAATTGTCACCACACTGTAGGGCATCATTATTTTTTCCCAGTCAGGCTTAGGGCTGTATTCACTTGAATAGTGAATTGGCTAATGAAACAGCTAGCCAAATGTGATGGATGCTTATCCCCGTAACACATGTTTGCTTTACCTGTCTTAGCTATGTCTTCATTGCAAATCATAAACCAAGCCAGGCTTAAGCACTTATGCAATTGCCTACACAGAGAAAGGCACAGCTTGCTCCAGGCGTTGGGATTAAAAGGTAAAGCAGGTCCAACCGCTTTATACTCCTAAGTAAGTGGAGTTCAACGGGGCAATTTAACGTGTTAAGTGTCGAGGCTGCTCACACTGTATGCAAGCTGCATGAAGGACATGAAGGCTTCACCAACATAAGTGAGTTGTGTGTTAGTGTGTATGTGACTGTGTTAGCGTGGGTATCTGTGTGTATGTGTGTGTCTCAGTATGTCAGGCTATGTAAATGAGGTTGTGTTTATAGATTATATAATGTGTGTGTTACTGTCGGTGTCTGTGTGTGTGATAGTGTCTGTGTGCATATGTGTTAATGTGTGAGTCTGTGTGCATACGTGTAAGTGTTGAGTATTTTTCAGTTGTAATAGTGTGAGTGCCAAGATCAGACTCTGAATCCACCCCTAATATAATATCACTAATATCACTAATATCACTTCACGACGTTTGTTTAGCTAAAATAAATAACAATATTAAATTGTTTATAACAGGTTTTGTCCCTGAGGGCATGTGGCTGATCTCTTAAAAGGTAAAACTGTAGCAGGAGAAGTGTCTAATAGCTTTACTAAACTGACAAATCTACTCTATAATGTTGGCAGACAATCAAGATGAAATGGCATACAGACCAAATGGAATCCCACATAACAGAGAATCCTTGAGCTTATGGAATGGATAGAACTGTGTAACCTTAACATGGAGATAACAGATAAGACTAGAATTACACTTTCCCCCCTAGTTTTAACTTTAGGTAATCAAATATGATCAAATGCTTGTTACAGGATTAACTCTGTCAAATTATATAGAAGCAGTATATACAGTGGTAAGGAAGACGTATATGAACCCTTTGGAATTACCTGGTTTTCTGCATTAATTGTTCATAAAATGTGATCTGATCTACATCTAAGTCACAAGATATATAAACACAATGCGCTTAGCCTACTAACACACAATGATAATTTCTCATGTCTTTATTGAACACACCCATTAAACATTAGCAGTGCTGGTGGAAAAGTAAGTGAACCTTTGGATTTAATAACTATTTTAACCTCCTTTGGCAGCAATAACCTCAAACAAGTGCTTCAGGTAGCTGTGGATCAGACCTAAACAACGTTCAATAGGAATTTTAGACCATTCTTCCTTACAGAACTGTTTAAGCTCAGCCATATTCCTAGGATGTCTGATGTGAATGACTCTCTTGAATTTATTCTCCAACATCTCTAGTGGATTAAAGTCTGTGTCCTGACTGAGTCACTCCAGAAGGTGGCTTTTTTTAAGGCCATTCTGTAGTAGATTTACTTGAGTGTTTAGGGCCCTGCTGCATCACCCAACTTCTACTGATCTTCGGCTGGAGGGCAGCCACCCTGACATTATCCTGCATGATACCTTAATAAACTTGGGAATTCATTGTCCTCTCGATGATGGGAATCTGCCCAGGCTCTGAGGCAACAAAGCAGCCCTAAATCATGATGCTCACCCCACTATACTTCACAGTTGGGATGATGTTTTCATGTGGGTACGCAGTGCCCTCTTTACACCATAAAAAGTCATGCATGTTCTTCCCAAACAATTCAACCTTAAATCCATCTGTCCACAAACATTTTCCTAATACCGTTGGAGTGTCAAGGTACAGAAAAGTTAAAATGGAGATCAGCGTCAATGTGGCTTTTTCATTTACTGGACTCCTGGTTTGCTAACCACTGACTCTGATTAGCTTTTGTTAAGGTGATTAGCCTAGGGCCTAATGGCCTTCACAACAACCATCAATTCTTCAAGGTACCCATGCACACAGTTTTTTAAAGGAACTCGGCAGGTAGGTTGTTACAAATATCTTGGAGAACTAACCACAGTGGATTTAGGCAGCCTCAGTTGCTTTTTGTTCTTTATGTAATCCCAGACAGACTCTGTGATGTTGAGATCAGGGCTCTGATCCACTACGTCTAGGATTCCTTGTTCTTCTTTATGCTGATCATAGTTCTCAATGACTTTGACTGTATGTTTGGGTACGTTGTTGTGCTGCAGAATAAACTTGGGGCCAGTCAGATGCCTCCAGGATGGTGTTCCATGATGGATAAGTATCTGCTTGTACTTCTCAGCACCAAGAACACCATTAATTCAAAATCTCCAGCCTCATTTGCAGAAATACAGCCTCAAACTTGCAAGGAACCTCCACCATGCTTCAACATTGCCTGAAAACACTGTCCATTGTCCATTGTTTTATTTTCATTAAAATGTTTAAGGTGTAGAAAGCATGGACAGGCATTAGCATTATATCTGTGACTTGCTGAGTTTTGCCCATAAGTAGTTCACACAAATGGTATTTCAACACGTAATCTTTTAATATTTCTTTATTTGTTAAGCAGCTGATTTTATAGTGCCGTCCTCTGTTAACAAAAAAATCCTTAAATATTAAATGTCAGCAATAAAAGGTGGGATATGAAACACAAAATAAGATAGGGACATTGAATCAACTACAGCAATTTCTGAAGACTGTAGCTATAAAAGGTAAGGGTAATAATTTCCAGAAATAGCAAGGAGAAAGGTAATAGCTGTCATTTATAAAAGAAAATGCTATTGAATCCCAACTCCAAATAATATAGCGAGACATAGAAATCTGTACATTAGTTCTTTTTGTTTGTAATTATCCTAGGCTTGGACAGGACATATAAACCTGTAAGAGGTCATATGATTCATGACCCTGTGACCTTTGATATGTTCTCACTTCCTTAAGATTAAAAAACTGAATTATTAAATGGAGAGCAGAAAAAGAGTGTGGGGAAAACAGATGAACAATGGACATATGTTTTTAGGATACTTTAAATGAAAAAGTTGGTTAGACACTGGTAAAGACAGAAAAATCCTTGGTATAATTTATCAACTAAAATGGGCCACCAATAATAAACAACTTATGAAAGCAATCAAAAACCAGAATTTGATTTTAGAACAGATATTACCAATTTGTGTAAAATAAAATTAAAATTGAATTTAAAAAATAAGATCCCATATTGTGAATCTATCAACGTATTGAAACACGACTTAGCAGACATGGGGAAAACAAACTGGAAGAACAGCCGTATTCTGTTCCTAAAATACATTTTTATTAACTAAAATATTAAATCCTTTCCCCATTTAGAATCACACTGTAGTTTATTACATTCTGAGATATTTAATTACCTCAGCATAAAATATTTCCTTAGTAAGCACTTATTTAGGAAATTTAAAGAGATCAATACAATACACATCTTTGGTCAACAAATAATTAAACTACCCACTACAATGTGCTTGACTTTAGTTAAGCTTAAAAAACTCCAGGCCGATTATCCATTATAGATCAATAGACATCTAAAGACTGGTACCTATCCTGAAATATGGTCAACACAACTATACAAGAT
Source organism: Spea multiplicata (assembly GCA_009364415.1). Lineage (NCBI taxonomy): Eukaryota > Metazoa > Chordata > Amphibia > Anura > Pelobatidae > Spea > Spea multiplicata. The sequence continues at coordinate 15,393 of VKOC01000825.1, read as the reverse complement.
CTTACACTAGTCACAAATCTTGAGACTATTAATTTATACTGTCGCTGTGCCGATTCCATAAGAACTTACATCCACATATGGTGGAACTGTAAAAAATGAAAAAGAAACTGTGGCCTTTGGGGAGGAGACTAGATGAAAAATAAACATAACAAGAACATAAATTTAATTTCCAATAAATTATAGTCCACAAGTTACAGTAATTGGTCTATTATAATCCATATTTTAAGATGACTTTATCTTATTCTATTCCTCGAACACCAAACTTATCTGAAATCACTCCATATTGATAATTGTTTAAATTGATTAGAAACCATATTTATAAATGCGATCATTATTCAGCATGAAGAATATAGCAATATATATAGAGAGAAAAACATACTTTCTATAATAGATTATACATACTATCATTAATATAATTCATATTATCAAAGCTAATGTTCCTAAAATACATTCACTCTATTAACCTATTACTCTCAAAAACAATTAAGGGAAAAAATAACAGAATAAAATTGTCTGCCGTAAAGATCAATGTGGAAACTGAGCTGATCACCCTGATTACAGTAATATACTGTAATTAGAACATATCAGATTGTTCTAGCAGTAAAATACTGTGTACATTGTGGGTTTTTATTTGTATTTTTTTTTTTAATAATGACCTCAATTTGACCCCATCTAAATAAAACCTCCAAACTATCACGCACAGCAAGGTTGGAGACACTGATATAGGTAGGACACAAGGAGCAGACAGGTTCAAGGTGAAGGTCAAGCTGAGGTTGGGGTACCAACAGTCAGGTAATACAATAAAACAGCAGAGGTCAGGAATCCAGAGGTCAGAATAAACAGGAACACGCCAAGGTCGAACACCGAAGGCGAAAACCAGAATGCACACCGAGGAGTAGCACTATGAAACATAGGCATGACCATCAGAGGACAAGGTCTTGATGTCCACTGAGGGCTTATAAAGGATGGGAAGTGGCTAGGCACCAATTAGGCGCCAAAATATGACAGATCTGACGTCACTTCCCGTTTGGTGGAATCTGGCGGCCATCTTGAGTGTGGCAACACCGTAGCCTATAAATATAGGTGCCTGCACTTCTTGGTCTTACCACCAGAGGTGGATGGAGGTCTCCTTCTTCTCCGTGCCGGCTGCTGGCTGACAGAGGGGGGTCTCCCTCTCCTTCGTGGCGGCTGCAGTTCCTCATTGACGGAGGGAGGACTCCCTCTCCTCGGTACCGGCAGTTGAGGCTGCTGGCTGGAGGAAGGGGTCTCCCTCTCCTCCGTGGCAGCAGCTGAGACTGCTAGCTTACAGAGGGGGGTAGGTGACACAAACCCTAAAATACAAGACAGGGAGAGAGACTGTCTTGGCTGTCTTCGAGGCAGTCCCTGTATCAGAAACCTGACTGCATTGGGGCTACTTGTTTTCACACGTAAAATTATTGGCGGAATCACCTGTATTCTAAACTGGGATTCAGCAGGATTACTCAATAAGGTTGAACTTGGGGAAGTTTGCTGTGACCCTTTACTAAAACATGTTCTGTGTCAAATCCCTATTAAAAATAAATATTACTGGTACCATACTAGGAAGCAAAACAAATACATTTCAGTACTTAGTAGACTAATTTGGCTAAAGACAAATCAGGTTGTCCCAGATGGTGAGAATCTACTGTAGCTTGTATGCTGAAAAGCTCTGCTGCATCGCAATGATAGAGAGGACACATATGGATATGATGGATATTGACAGGAGAAGCCTCGACTCTTGGGCTGTGCCATGCCAAATTAACCCCCCAAATAAGAACACAGACACCAATGTGGGATGAAAAGGCAACAGCCAATTTATTAAACAAGTTATTGGCACACAACCCATGAACATAAAAGATACATTAACACAACAATGACCCAAACACATACATAGTAAAACAAGCACCCATAAGCTTGCCAGGATCAACCGGGGCCAAGAATTCAAAAGTATAAAATGACACCAATCACGTTGCACTGCAGCAACCCTCAAAAACACTACTCTTAATGTTTAAAACAGGTACCACAAGAACAGGGGCGCATGTGCATGTAGGGGAAAAAACAAAGTATACGAGTGTAATCCTCTGGGCACATAAATATAATAAAAATATTATGGTTGCACAAATGATAGTCGGGGCCAAACCATAAACGTCACCTATAGGAGGGCTTTCCATGGAGCCCTGCCCCATTCGATGTTCCAGCAAACGCGCCCAGCCAGGAACCCCCCACCAACACTTTACCACCAGAGGATACAACACCACCGCCCCCCCGGCTGTGACAAAATGCCTAGAACAGAAACAGAGAGAAAATATTAAACATGAACACCAACCAGAAACATAGCAACAAGAAAATGGCTCACAATAAATAAAGGGAGGGAGGGTCAAACACACGGGGTAAGCTGGCACAACAAAACAGCCCAGTACCCCCCTTTATTTAACCGTATATACCCCTTTCACTTCCTCCTCCCATCTGAACTTTACATGAACCCCTGGCCTAGCCCTGCTCTGCATCCCTTCCAATGCCCCTCTAGTCTATGCAGACCCTGTGGGCATCAGGATGGATATTCAGTCTGGCAAACCAGTAGTCCAGTAGCAAGTGTGTCCCAAACTTACCTTTACTACTGTTCCAGTGGCAAATCAGGTGGCTCAGTGTGGAGCTGCTGGCTGGAGATCCACTGATTCACACTGAGTATAGCAGTGGAGAACGTGGCTCCACATATGTCACTTATGTTGGGAAATGATATTTCCAAAGTTGATAGATTGCATAAGGGCATCTCCAAGGTCAAATATCTAATATATATGTATATATATATATATATATATAATATATATATAATAACTTTGTCCAGCATGGTGGAGGGGGAAGGGCGAGAGGTAAGAAAGAATGAAAGGGAAGGAAAAAATGCACATCAATTTAATGGCAGGCACATACGCTAGTTTATCTATATTTAAAAAATGTACAAGAACATAGACAGATTGAAGGTATTCTACATTACATCAACAGTGAAAGCAACATTAGAGGCTGTTTGAAGTTCGAGAGTGTTTTCTTTAATTAAAGTTTAACTTAATAACTAAATCCATTTGTATGGTAGGCAAACTGTCTTTGTTGCGTCGCTTCTTCAATTCAGCCTGAAATAACAATCTTCCAAAGGCATTAATGGCTTAACTCCTTAAATGCAGTCAAAGGCAGGGAAATTATTATATTATTGGTTACTTGAGAGGCTAAATGCCACCAAATTACATGAATGATTTGAAATTATTATTATTATTAACTGATTTATAAAGCGCCAGGCCAGTTCTGACCTGCATTGATTGACTGCCCTGTGTAAAGGCAGCAATCATTATTGCTATTGTTATTCCCTATTAACTTATCTTTCTCTTGTTGATAAATTGCTGATAGTTATTGAAAGGGTCAGGCAACATTTGGAAGGTGGCGTGAACAGAAGGGAAGACCTTGCAACAGGAAATTGATTTAATATGCAAATTTTGCCACCCAATATCACTAATCTAATTTCCCCTGTGACACAAGTTTAAGCTGTAGGTAGTGTTATTAAATGTATTTAGCTACGCGAAGAGCTGCGACTGTTTCAAAATGGATGTACAGACTGGTGATGATCGACACATTTCACAATGTAGGAGGATTATATATTACATTGTTTTCTGATAGATAATAGCCAAATTCATACCTTCATCTATGATAAAAACCCCATGGAATCCCAATGATCCAAGTCTTTATGTTTTTTGCATCTGTAAAGCAATTGTGTTCCAAACAATCAAGCAAATGCCTTTTGCTTTTTTAGTGGACAGAATAAAACAAACCAGGCAAGCAGCCGACACAGGGCTTCCACTTCAGATAGCTGGAGATGTTTCGCGAGGATTTTATATTGTCATGACACACATATAAAACCATCATTATAAGCACGTTGTTTTGCACAGGGAATTTTGTCAACAAGATAAAAAGTGTAATTATGCATCATGTTATTCCCTTGCCACAATATTTATTAGTAGAGTGATGAAATCACTGTGATTAAAATTCAGGAGGAAGACCAAAAAGAGAGCAGAGAATGAATTTTCAGCAATACTGAGAGGGACTTTATATATTTGCTGCTGCCCTCTCAGTATTTGCGTGAAAAATATTATTTCATCTTTGTAATTTATGCCAAAAGTCTACAGAGAATCAGATTAACTGTTTGCTTTTCTTTGGCATTGGCCAGGTTATTGGCAGACATAAATAACTTTATAGTTAGCGTGATATCTGTTAGAATGTTAGAACAAGAGGTCATCATCTAAAACTATTTACTATACTGAGAGGGAGCTAGATAAATGGAACAGCGTCTCGCAGACGTGGTGGAGGCAAATATAAACATGAATGGGATAGGCATAAAGTTCTGACTCTTTACATCAATAAAAATAGGCAGACTGGATGGGTTAAATGGTTCTTATTGCCCGCCATTTCTATGTTTAATATGTATGTGTCTATTCTGCTGCTTACATCAGTTTTTATAGTCTAACATTTGAATTTTGTGTATTGTTGGGCTCAAGAGTATTCATTTTACATTTTATATGTGACCTTAAGTGGCTTTTTCAACTAGAATGTAAGAAGTTTACAGTCCAGCGATGTTAAAGATATTAGATATTTGTAGTTACACATTAATAATCGAATTTCCTGCTAACTTGGTGATAAAGGTTTTTTTTTAACACATGTCCTCTTCTCGATTTTCTTGACTCTTTTTTTATTGACTGCTGAGTGCAAAACATGTATCTTTGTTCAGTTATATCTATCTTGTAAAGGGTGCTTGTTTTATTCCACTGGAAAAGGAGGGGAAATTATGCCTAATAATTACTTCGGGATGAACAGCCAGTCATCCAGGCAGAGAATAGTGAACTCTTGGCCTCGACAAAGTGCACTTGCTCTTTGATCAAATATTGATGTTAATAATAATATTACTCACATTGTTGAACAAAAAATACTAGGCACGTTAACTGACTTATGATGTTGTGTATTCTAACTGTCCAAGTAAAGAAGCCAAATGGTGACATCAGCACGAGTGCCGATGATAAAGGTATGATCAACAAAGCAGTATACCGATTCCACCTCCTTAATGTGCTGACTAGAGGGAAATGTTTTGCCAAATTAGATATGCCTGAAGCATGTCACCAGGGAAACATGGATGATGTTGGTGCCAACTGTTTGATTTGGAATTTCCATTGTGCTAGATATATTCCAGAAATTCATGGAGAATCTCTTATCTGGACTTCTATGTCCTATTTTAACGATGTGTACATTGGAGCAGAATGCATGCAGTCATTAATTGAGCTATTGCGAGATGTGTTATAATGATTTTCTGATACTGGAATAAAAAAAGTGTATTTGCAGCAACCAGTGTGGAATTCCCGATGTCGGGACCCCGTGAGAAGCGCCTCGCCATAGTAGAGTCTGTGTGTATGTGTGTAGTGCTGGGGTCAGTCTGGGAATGTGTGTGTATACTGTACTATCATTTTGTATGCGTGTATATGTATAGTGCTGGATTCAGTGTTTGTGTATTTGTATACTGTAGTGTCAGAGTTAGTGTATATATGTATAGTGCTAGAGTCAGTGTGTGTAAATGTAAAGTGCCAGAGTCATTTTGTCTACTATACTGCATTCAGTGTGTATGTATGTATAGTGAGTGTGTATTTTCTATATGTATAGTATCAGCCAGTGCATGTTTGTTGTTGGGTAGAGTGTAGTGTTTGGTGTTGTGTATGGTACAGTACGGCATTAGCATAAATCTGTATGTCAGCATATTATGTTAGTGTGTGTTTATTATTGTATGGTGTTAGTGTGTGTGTACATGAGCGTATGATGATAAAGGTACATGTCCCAATCTATAATGGATGAAGCAATCACAAACAGGGCAGATAAAAGCACTGGTATTTTCATTTATTGTTTCATGCATGTGTGTTGGTAAATATCAAAGGCTGTTTGGTTTGGTTTCAGAGTGATTTACCTTCAGGTCTTATCTTTATTAGCTTTCCGATAAAAGGTGGTAGGTATTTCAAGGGAAGCAGCACAGAGCTGAGAAAAGTAGAAATTAGTAATTGTTCTTATTTGAAATAAATAAAAATCACTGTAGTAGCAGTTGCTAGGAAAGCGACACGTCTTCTAACAGCTTCCACAGAAGGCTCTATGAGGACCTGAGAAACATCTCTAGCCAGAATGTTGATAAATGAGAAAGAATGGGAGAAGGGATGCCAAACATACTAGCTTGAGTCTTTATTGTATAAAAAAACCTTTGCCATGAAGGGGTTAACTACAGTACTGTACAAAGTGCTAAAGAAAAGTGTGTTTTATGTCATATTGCCCCAATAAACATCCTTTAACTGAAGACCTGGGGGTAATATATGAAAATAAAAACATGATTGGGGAAGAAAAAAGGTGTCTCCTAAATTCTTTTGGCTGGCTTCTAGAGCCAAACCAAATTTGTTGACCACTGCCATAGAGCCGGGCAATACTAATTACTTTCCTCTAATGCAGGTGTTCATTTACATACCAGGCCGCTTGGTGATGTCATCAACGGAGCAGCTTTAATCATTCGATTACTCTTTTCTCTTGCTCAATGTATGCTTTTGCACATCTGCCTATCCAGATTGTATTTGCTATTAATAATTAACGAGTCAGTTTCGTTAATTATAATGTAAATTATAATATACATGAATAGATATTTGATTATACGTTCACTTTGACATTTGAATATATTTTCTGTTACACGGTATAAAGGAACAAAAGGTAATTAATTGAAATCTGCTGAAATTAGATGAGACATTTTGCCTAACAATACATTGTGGAAGAACAATGAACAATTGTTGAAGATTCTAAATATTTTCATTTTTAGTATCACATTTTTACATTCATTGGGTTAATGTATATTTTTATCTGCACATCAACAAATCCTTTGTTACTTTTCTTTAAACCTTCTCACATTCACCTGACAAGTCTATGTTCATTATAAAAAATGTTATCAGCTTTTATTCAATGGTCTATTAAATGGATGTTCTGATGAAATTCTGTGTATTATAACCCACTGATTTCAAAAAGGTGAATAATTGTAGATCAACGCAACGTGCTTTTGTAATCTGTGCAGTAAGTAATGTGAAAAAATAAATAAAACTTTGCCTTCTTTAACCCAAGGGGTCTAACTGCATACTGTAGCTATTTGCTCAAATTGATGCTGTCTATTTATCTGTATATTGGCCCTGTAGGATTTATTTGTACTCATTTTAACCTATTCAGTTCCAAATAAGTCTAAATTATGCATAGGACAGTCACTATAAGTGCACACCATAGAAACAAAATATTTGCCAGAGCCATATTAATGCTTCTTAAATTAACCTAATGATGTTCCAACGAGAACCGCTAACCCCCCCCCCTCAAAAACCTGCCAAGGATCAAAGCATGCATGGAATGGAGACAAATGAAAGTCCATTTTCTGCATGAACTAATTGTTTGGGTGGATTATCAAATGGGATATTTGTACTAGGGGGTCCCTAATTGCTGCAGCGTATAAAATATCTAAATAGCAACATAGTACCAAAAAAGGTCTACTTTTTATTCGCTCACAAATCATGTGATTTGTATTTTGTAACACATATACTTTTCCAAGGAGAGCGCTATTATGTTTTGAGATTAACAGTTAAGCCTGCTTATCTTAGAGGATAAAGCACTGTACTTAATATTTAAAGTCTGGATTTATTTTATTTGCATGTAAGAACAGAAGATCTCCCCTATACATATATATATATATTGTGACAAAAGGTGTGGTAAAGTGATAGATGGCAGGTATATTAGACCAGCCTTGGTAAATGGTAGCCTACTTTAAAATATGTCCCAGGGAAATATATTGTTTGTTTATGAACTGCATTATTGGTAGTTTGCAAAACATGGTAAGGGTCCCTGGGGCGGAGCATCTGGAAGAGCAGGGTGGGCCAGTGCTCCAACAGCACTAATTGCTGTTTAGATCCAGTCCAGAGCCTGCATTCTGGACAGGAGCTCCACAGGTGAGGACTAAGTAACAGCTCACCTGTGGCTGATTAATTAGCAGGCAGAAGGTTAAAGGGTTTGAGCCTGATTCAGAGGAGAGACCAGTGTTATTCCAGCTGGGAGAGCTGAGGAACTGAGGGGGTGGTTTCTCTCTGAAAAGCCAACTTATGACTTATTGGAAGGTGAATGTTTGGAAGCTGTTTTGTACTAAGCAAGTATTCAAGCAAGGACTGTTATCCTGTGTTGCCTATAACTGCTGCTGTTAATTCCTGTAAAATAAACATTGAAACTGAGCTGGATGTGTCCTGGGCTCCATTTACCCTAGAAGACTGTGGTAACAACCAAGATCCTTGACAACCATCCCAAGAAAAAGGGAGGCTTGTCACATAATATATATATATATATATGTATATATATATATATATATATGTGTGTGTGAACATTGCCATCTCCTGTGGATTACTCTGTGGTTCTTGCTTAAAAAGAGGCCAATCAAAGCATTTAAATGGCTACGGTGTTGTTTTAACGATTAATTTCTTAATTAGGTCCCAGGGATGGCTGGCAGCCTTTGTAAAATGATTGTGTTCCTCTAAATGTTCAAGTAACAATATTACAAAGCTAGTTAAGCATATTTTGAAATTTACCAGTACTGGGGTTTAACTGCCCAAACAGTCTATATTATGATCCAGTAGTAATAAAAACATTGGCACAAGAACAAGAGCACACTAATTTATCAAAATATGACCCATATTTTCAACCGCCCAGTGCTAGCGGACCCCCGTCTACCCTCTTATAGCACCGGGTATACACCATTTCCTCTCTCTAGCAACTGAAATAACCAGCTTCACCTACATTGCGATATAAAATATACCCACGGATATAGTAGCTCACAAACCAATCTGGCAATAAAAAAAAAAAAGAGTACAAATTTACTAAATTGCAATGAAAACATATAGAAATAGAATCTGAGCTAAACATACGTGCTGTGAAATGATATGATAAATAAAAATGTTGTAGTAACATTATTTGGAACAATTTTGCATAAACAGCTGAATATGTCGCATTGTAGCATCTTTCTATCCCCCAATACTCCTTGAAATCATGGTTTGCCTTAATCTTTTATAGTTTAGGGACATGATAAAAGACAGGTGTCAACACATCATTTAAGATCATTTTTGGCAAATAATAATAATAACCAGTTTTTATACCATAATCTTGGGGACGACCCTGGCATTCTACAGATTCCCTGACCTTACGTTACAAAAAAGTATATGTCGGCGGTCAGTGCGGCCTCCTGAACTGAAGTAAATGTAAAGGGATCATTCAGCTTTTGTATGCATTGACATGCCTATGATGTCTGGAGTATCCCTTTAATAAAACATATTTACTCAATGCTTGCATGTAACTCAGCAAAAAAAATCATCCACCCAATAAGTAACAAATAGTATTCGGCATCATTGAAGGATGAGCTGTGTTACTGCAATGGTTAAGGCCAGAATTATTTTGGCTCGTATATAAACACATTGAACAAGGAATATTTTGGATCAATTGATACCATTTACATTTATTCTGAAAGTACAGTTGCAGTGCCAGCTCATCCATTTCTAATGGGACACCTACAGATTGTAGATCCAGCAAGACATCGTTCCAGAAGAGCATCCCAGTAGTACACATATTACCAGGCATTATTTGTCCGGTTTGTCGCTTGTGCAGTCACTGGTGTCCAGCTGAAAATGGACAGGCTGGCAACCCCAACAGTATGAGGAGTGTTCATTGGCAAATAAAAAAAAACATTATTCTACATTATTTTGTGTTGGAAACAAAATTTGTAAATGGGAACAGGGGAATTATGCAGCTGGCACATATCTAATATATTACGAAATATACCAATAATGATTATAGAAGATTGATAAAAAGTGTCAGAATTACTGTGCTGTTTCCTTTTATGAAACAGGTGTAGTTTTGCAAAACATTGTTTTTAGGCAGCTGCACATTGGCCATTTCTGTGTTCTAGCACTGTTACTCTAGCCCGGACTACTAGATCAGTAGCATCCAAGTTTTTCCTACATCAGGAATGTATGTGCGTGTGCATTTTTCATTGAGAGAAAATTTACAGCATGACTCCTCTGATTATATAGTGCGTCAGACACAGACAGTGGTACATAGTTACTTCTATCATTATATACTGAACCAGACGTTGGTACAGCTTGACTCCTATTATTATATAGTGAGCTGGACAAAGATGATGCTACAGCATAACTCCCATCACTTTATATGGAGTGTGGCAAGGTAACGGAGTCTATATCAGTGGCAGGTTGGAACGCTAAATATTCCCAGCATGAGGGGGTTAATTGCTGGAAGTCAGCAGGTGGATCCAATGTACCTGCACTGAGCTGTTTCAATGGTGGCCGTTAGAGGCGTTAGTTGTCTGAAACTGTCAGGGTCTACTTTTTTGCTGCCTGAACCATGTTTTTTTCAATACCTGTGGTATATAAATCTGCTACCACTAGTGGCCACCATCCGCCCTCTGGAGCACTCGGAACTCAATTACCAGGATCAGGTGTACCTTATCACCTGAGTGAGCCCTAATCAATACATCCAGCTGCGCCTTGTTTCCAGGATTGAATCCTGGCTACTTCATCCAGCTCTGCCCTTCAGTCAGGGCCTTTGTATTGAAGACTGTGGACCTTTCTGCTGAGGTTCTGCACCTGCACCTGCACCTGCACCTGCACCTGCACCGTGTCCTGATCAAGTGGGCTCCCTGCCTTTTGTACCCTTCCAAGTGGGCTCCCTGCCTTTTGTGCCCTTCCAAGTGGGCTCCCCTGTTTCTTGCTTACAGACTGTATTACCCTTATTTGCTTGTCCTGTCATATACATACAATACATTGCATTAACTAGATTTCTGCTTGTGGTTTCTTTGTTTGTATAATCATGCATCATGGGTTACAGACCGAACCCCAAGTGTCCCCTGCACATGGGCTCCTACCTGACCTGATTACCCGAGTCCTGACAGAAACAGGGAGAGATGCAGTCAAGCTAGAGGCCCTAAGACTTTATGAGAAAGGTACAGTCCAAACAAACTAGTGTTGTGCTGTTACTACTTTGACTGGGACTGGATTAGCTGGCCTGTTGCTTAGTTAGAGAATAATTTTGTATAGGTAGTCTCCAAGATGGAGTAAGATTTTGGTTTTGTTTTGTTTATTTACACTGTGACGCGCAACACTGTGGACCTGAAAGAAAGCTACAATAAACCACATTTTGCTTTTATTCTGCCGGTGTTTGGAGTTTCTTGTTTGCAACCGGGCCATCCTGCCACAGGAGCCAGACATTGACAGTCGTACAGCATAACTCCCACCATCATAATTTTAATTTGCATTTATTGCTTTTTCACTCTTACACTATCTCACTCTTAACAACACTTTCTCATTCTTATTTACTCTCTCTCACACATTCTCACTTCTCTCTCTCTCCCTACCTTCTCCACCAACTCTCTGTCATCATGAACCAGTCTGCCCATTCTCCTCTGACCTCTGACATCAACAAGGCATTTTCGTCCACAAAACTGCTGCTCACTGGATATTTCCTCTTTTTCAGACCATTCTCTGTAAACCCTAGAGATGGTGGTTCGTGAAAATCCCAGTAGATCAGCAGCTTCTGAAATACTCAGACCAGCCTGTCTGACACCAACAACCATGCCACGTTCAAAGTCACTTAAATCCCCTTTATTTCCCATTCTGTTGCTCGGTTTGAACTTCAGAAAGTTGTCTTGACCACGTCTACACGCTTAAATGCATTGAGCTGCTGCCATGCCGGTGCCTTTATAAATAAACTTTATTCCAGTACAAGTTAGCAAGACTATATTGTGCTACTTTCCTTTTACATAAGGTCTGATTTTATTCCCTGTAACCCAAACTGGACCAACACAGCTTCAGTCTGCTCTTGTGATTACAAATCTTACCATTTAAATTCCAGGGTGATCTAATTATATTTGAAGCAGGTACACTAATTAGGCCTATGCTAATCTTCCAAGCTAATGGTTAACCTCTTGTGTGAATATTCTGTTTAATGTACAGATGTTGGCTAAAGTATTCCACCCAATGGCTTCCACATACACGGTATCGGAAAGAATCCCACATTGAGCCAAGAATATGGCCGGGAACAGTTTCTATGGCAATGTCAGTGGTATATTTTTTCTCCTGCACCTGGGTAATTTCACTGGCATAAAAATATTAGACCTCTCATAAAGGGTAATACCCTTCTCCCTTATAATATTGGAAAACATTGTTATATACTATATGAACATGTATGTAAATATAAAAAGAAGAATTTGTCTGCCTAGTTGTCTATCCAGATTTCTGAAATTATGAAAATCTTATCAGACAAGCTGGCTATTTATTACAAAATTTCAAAATGTCGGCTTTCGCGTTGATGATTTATACTATTAAAAAAAAACGATAATATCAGTGGAAGAAGAGAACAAGAGTCATATCTTATAAGACCAAATGGTTCTTTTGGGCTTTTCTATCTTTATTTGAGCATTATATCTGGGGAAAACACCAAAATAAACTATAAGAACAGACTCTACTTAAGGAATGAAATAAATCTTTTACTTGTGCATGTAGTTTTTGTAGTTATTTTCTGCTTCCATGTTACCGGATATTTGCCGCCTCCACAGCTTAGGTCTTACTTACTGTTGAAGTTTCATTTTCATACAGAGGTTGAGTCAGGATACAACATAGAGACGCAGGTCCAGACTGGCGATGACTAAGTAGCCCTAGCTGTTTAAGGACAATGGGCATTTAATGATGTAGGTGCAGCTGCAGTTACACACTGTAGGACTCGATGTGCTGCTTATTTGGCAATATTAGTAAGTATGCAGCCCTATCAGTCACTGGCCCACTAAGTTTTTGCCTGAGGTGCCAGGTGCATCACTTTTCTCACTATTTCTCTTTATACACAAATGCAAATGTATCATGAAACATCTTTAATGGACTAAAACCAGGCTTCCTATTGATTGTACCAAATTAGTAATTTAACATTGGCATACCTGGGAACTTCTCGGCTTCCTTGCGGGACGTGGCCAGGACTGCACACTGACATCAGCTGACATTGTCAGACAGTCCCGTTGACATTGGGGGAGTTCCTGCTGACGTTGGGGGAGTTCCTGCTGACGTTGGGGGTGTTCCCACTGATGTCGGGGGAAACACCCCCATTTAATGGATGGGGAGCAGGGCGTGTAAAGACCCCGCGACCCGGAGAACCGAAAGAGCAGCACTCACCCGGCAATCTCCGGGTTAAACCCGGAGAGTTCCCACATATGAACATTGGACTTAGAAGAAGAATTCCAAATATAATCAATAAACAAATTAACATTTATAGCTGGATGGATTTTAAAATCTGAAAAATATTGCTCTAAAATGTATTTTACAATAAATTAAATTGTGAGTAAAGTTAAACTGTAACATCCATCTAAACTGGTATGAGATGAATATGTTTTGGGGGCTTGAAAAAATATACCGCAAATTTATTCTACACTATACTAAAGACAATGATGATGACCAATTTTCATTAAACAAACTGCATATATATATATATATATATACATACATATATATTGTGATCAAACACACCTGCGCACATGCGAGATGCATTTATAAGGCCAACAACACAGTCTCCTAAAGTCTTGTGAAAATCCCATTCTACACAAATCAACAATTCACCATCCTCTTTTTCTTTCAACGCTGCAGCTAGGTCTGCTCTCAGCAAGTCCAAACACAATCTAATCTTGCACTGCTCCAGGCTGGGCTTTAAAGCCTACTAATTATGCATAGGTGAGAGGGTAGAGACTATGGAGGATCCTGGATCCTAAACACTGCTCTATGCACATAGACTCTCCCAAGCTCACACCCATACCTGGGAACTTCTGGCCTCTAAAAGGCTGGAGGCTAAGCCGGGCCGGCCCTACAATGGAGCCGACTGGGCAATTGAATGTCTCCAAAGAGCAGGTCTCTGTATACATAAATACATACTCATTCATACATCCTCCTGCACCCTCTTACCTCAACTGCAGATTTCTCTGTAGTACTTTCCCACTTCTGCATGGGCCTGCAGCTTACCTCTGTGTTGCTCGCACACTGTGCAGACTTCTCTTTTACCGCCCAAAGGAAGCAGGAACATAGGAACCCTGTTGCGCTCCTGCTTCCCCTTGGGTCTGAGTTACACCAGCTTGTCTTGTACCATTCCATGACCTACTTACCTACCCCTCAATGCAGTGTCAGTTTTTTTGCCTGCCCCTCTTAACTGTGACAAACTGAGATGGCAACACTTGGTGCCAAATTTGAACTGATCTTCAAATACCATCTTTTACTTTTCCATTAGAGGAAAACTAATCACATTTCACTCACATCTAAATTGCGTGTTTGATTTTATATCATAACTTTGCCCATTAAAACAAACTGAAATGGTTTAACCTTTAAACATTGATGTGATAAGCGGTTTAATTTTTTATAATGAATATAAATGAGGAAGGAAATAAATGATCTTGTATTTATCACTAGGCAAATGTGATCAAGTTTAAATTATAAAAGGAAATTTGCAGTTCCCAATTAAGACTGAAAGTTATGAATCACAGTCTAATCAGACATAATCAGGGCAATTTATACCATTTCGGATATGGATAAGATATTGACAGAAAGGGTAAAATAAACAGAAATAATGCATGTCTCATTTTTTTACAAAAACTGACACTTTTACCAAAGATGAGATTAATATAGAGAAACTGCTTAAGTTTATTTTTGAGTGTAATTGTAATGGATTGGAATGTTGGATATTTTAGTTGAAATATAAAGAAAAGGTTTTTTAATTTAAACGTTTATAACAAAGGTATCAGAAAGTCTCATGTATTAGCAGGTGTGTTGAGAATATATCTTAATAAATGATAAGAAAATCAATAACTGTCTAATGCAGGACAAATGTGGCTCTCCACCAGGGCCGGCCTTTGGGGTGTGCGACCTGTGCGACCGCACAGGGCGCCACACTCCAGGGGGCGCCGCAACTTGCGGCACCCGGCACCCCTCCAGAGACGGACAGTAATGTCCGCCGCTGGAGGAGCAGGCTCGCAAGGGAGCGGTATCGGAGGTCTTTAACAGACCTCCGGCTCCCTTGAGTGATTTCAAGCCGGTTCAATCTCCCTTGAACCCGGCTTAAAATCACTGAAGGGAGCCGGAGGTCTGTTAAAGACCTCCGATACCGCTCCCTTGTGATCCGCACGGCAACAGCTGCTGTGCGCCGGGCTTTGCTGTCAGATCCCGGCGCACAGCACTGAAGCCGCGCCCACCGCCCTCTGACCCGGAAGAAGAC